>VZTO01006929.1:0-11230 GCA_013400615.1 Syrrhaptes paradoxus
AGCCAGAAAACCTACAGTTACAAACTTCTGAAGTCCATCATGAAAATAGCATTTAACAGTACAAATAGGTTCATAAACAAGTGAGGTTGTTAGCCCAGAAATAATCCAGATTAGGCAATTAGGTGGTTGACTTCCTCTTTTGCTACATTGACTCTATCACTTTTAAACTAATTTTCAAATTTATTATTGATGTTTTTGTTCTAGCATTTGTATTTATTCTGTTTTAAAAATAATGTAATAAAAAGTATTTTTGTCCAAATAAAGAAATAAATAACTGGTATGTCTAGTTTACCTTCATCACTGATACAACCTTGAAGATGAGTGCATAGGAAAGTCAGTCTCAAGCGTAAATAAACCCCAAACTTCTTTTCCAGTCTAAACATGCAATAGCTATTTCCTTTTTTCTAACAAATAAAATATTCCAGTCTTTATTATTTTTGTTGTATAACAATGTTTCCAACTTCAGAAAACATCTCTTTAAATTAAAGAAGGGATGCAATTTTTCTTTATATTCTGAACATGTTAGATTTATTTTGAAGTTTCACTAAATTAACCACTTAATTTACTAATTTGAGGGTTTCAGCCTTCAACTAATGTGTTATGGTTCCCAGTCAAAAGAATTAATGGAAAGATTACTGCTTGATTAAATAACTTTATTCTTTGCTCTTTTACAAAAACCTTTTTGCACTGGAGATTTCTACTACCATTTGAGGTGTTAAACAAAAAAATCCAAAGGCAAGGAAACGGGGTATCCTGTAAAGGCAAGACATCAGTAATTTAAACCTTTATTAGGTAGACCTAGAGTAAGTTATATGTTTTAAGAAAAAAAAAACCACTTGACTAAATCTATAGAGCCACAAGAAAACAAATGCAGATGATGTTATAAATACTTAAAAGCCCTTGACTGCAGAAAGAGAGAACTATTTAGTAAGATACATTTGTAATAATTTTAAATTTCGTAAAAGAGGGAACTGTAAGCTGGGAAAAGCTCCCAACATTTGGATCTATCAGACTACAGAAAAGCATCCATGAGAAAACAAATAAGTTCTTACTATTTGAAATTTATAGCTATGTTGTATATAATAGCAGACAGAATTATATATAATCATATGATTTAAACTTTGTTTTCTTTTTTGGGACTAAGAAATGTTAATTGTGCTACTGAAAAATACTAAGAAGTTAAAATATCAAAAATACTAAAAATATGTAGTTATTAATCTTTTCCTTTGATCAGTGGCAAAAAGATGCTTGTGAAATTTGTATTTGATAAGCTAAAATAGCATGCTAATTTTATATGTATATATAAAACTTATATACTGTGAACATCATATCAATCTCTTACAAAGTTTGAGTTGTCTTCCACAGATGCTTTGTTCCTTAGAGATGTCTAAGAAAGATGTCTAATATCTATTTCCATCTCTAAATTGTGGTTTGTGTAAAATAAATAATATACCTTTGGTCGGCCTACTGGATATTTTATTTAAATAATTGTCAAGTATTTTGTAGAAATTATTGTCTAAATTACTCAAGCGTCTGTATGCGTGACAGTGAAAGTGATTATTTAACGGATTTCTATGTGTGCTTAAACTTGCTGTGGCAACATTCAACATCAAAGTTTAATATTCCCAGGCTTTGAAAAAAAAAAAATCTCTCTTTTATTTGGTCTAATATAGTAAAACAATAACTTGTTAATTATACATGTCTTCTGAACTAGTTCTCTGTCCACTTGGAGGATGAATGATATTACTGGTTTCTCCATCAAAAGCATTGCTTATCTCTATATGTGTTTAGAATATGGTCAAAATGGACAGATAGTGACACTTTTAAAAATATTATAATTTTGTGAAGTAATTTTACTGTCCATTTTGATAAGGAGTTTTTTAAAAAGTGCTACCTTGTGAAAATACTTGTATTACTTTTAAAACAGTGAGCAATAATTATAAAAGTTGTGTGCTATCAAATTAGACATATTAATGTATATTATTATCTTAAAAAGAATATGATGCAGTGAAATTTAGGGAGTTTTGATTGGTTGTTTTTTAATTTCACATGTCTATTTATTATTTAGAAAAGAATATAACTACTCCAGAAAATGCGTATTTGGGACCCTCTCATACAAAATGGATATCATTTCGAGACAATCCAGTACAGCTCAGCAGAGGATGGGGAGGAGGCAAAAAAAGGCAAAAGCTTAAAAATATTATCTGAATATCAGAAATAATTTAACTAGTTGATTTAATCAAATATGAAAAGCGTGTGGAGAACTGTTTCTTTTTAAGCCTGTGAATATTGGTTTTTGGATTCTCATTTATCACCAATATGAACAGTTTTAGATAACTACATTTGACCTATTTTATTATACATGGTTGCAGTGGTTTGGGTTTGGGATTTTTTGGTCAAAGTATTTTATACCTGTCAGTAAGTTATCATAGTTTGTGTTTTCAATTGATTGTATATTCATGTGGTGTAGAATGCAGAACTGACTAACCCTACAAGGATTGTTGTACAGTGAACAAGTTTAAGCTTGCTTGTAAGAACTGTCTGAGATGTGCAAATGTAATAATGTGATGTTTGTCACATATCAAAACACTGAATTCTCATTTTCTCACAAATAAAATACATGCTTGCAAACTGTGTTGTGAGCAATGCCATTCTTAGAGAAGTCTATTTAGAATATTTTACTGAAGCAACAAAACTTTGCAGCAACCTACAAATAGTGGGGATGCACTTGTCTTTTTTTAGTAATATGAGAAGTCCTCTAAGAGCTTTCATCCTGAATTGTGGTCATAATATAATAAAGCAACCTGTTATAGTTTTATACTTTCAAAGACTTCTAACATTTTCCTAGAGGGTTAACTTAAAAAAAAAAGTACCAAGTTCTCATTTTGTTCTGGGGTAACGTAACATTACATCTACATTACACTGTTAACCCAACTTTATTTGTTCATGTAGCTGGACTCCTTTAGGCCCGTGTGTAAAAGTTTTGTGGTGCAAGGAGATGTAGAGAAAGAGAAGAAATGCTATTTCAACTATTCAGGGGTATCTAACACATTACTTCTAGTGAATGCTTTGTCCACCAACATACAGGACAGAAAATGTTCCTTGATTTCAATGCCTAACATTATTTTAATGTTTTCCACTTTGAGGGTAGAAGTTGCTAACTGGATCTAGAGAAGTCTGTCTCTGGTATTTCCTCATCTGTTTTTGTCCAATACTGTGAAGCCTCAACCCCCTGCAGACTGAGAGAGACATGGGGAGGGTAATGGGGCTTGAAACTTCAGTCAGGAAAGAACAAAAATTCTTATGTTGTGGCTGTTTTTAAAATGTACTTAAATTACACATGACATTATTTTATGAGGTACTTTTTATGCTAACATACACATATGACTATGGATTGAAAGCAGTTATCTCCATTTTAGCAAATGCATTCATTTTCACATCAAAAGTTGGCTGATCTTATGGAAAACCTCCAGTGAATAACATTGCCCATTTGAATCAACGTGTTGCTTTTATTATTATTTTACTTTTGAAAATTCAGTGCAGCCTGCTTCAGAAAAGATTTCTTTACCTTTCTGAGGAATGTAGATCAGTGAAGGTTGCTCGGCCTAACTATAGAAATGCTGTGATTGTCAGCAGGGTATAAAATATCATCAGATCCTTATGTTATCTGGTTAGTTACCCGGTGTATGTAGTAAGTGTTAAACTGAATTTCCAGATCTGCTACCAAAGGACTTTTAAATGTCACCCCCAAAGACCGGAGCTTCTGTGATTTCAGTTGTATCATGAAGGATATAAGTTTTGTAGGAAAATCTTTGTTCAGAATGTTTGCCACTATATGTGGCAGTGTGGTCAGTAAATAGATAAGTCACTGTTACAGGTGTTAACTGGAGATCAAAATGCAAAATCAAGCAGTTCCCAGTTTACTGCTTCTTGCAGATTATTCCCTCTATTTGTCTAGAGTATCCATAATTCACTGCATATCCCCACAGCTGTAAATAAGAGATAGTTGTATTTCAGATTTCATAAATCTTTCTATATCATCTATATCTACCTCTATATCTAAAAAAAGATCTGCTGTATAAAGGTTGTCATACCTGATCTCTTTTGCTTTCCAGGTGTTTCTGAATGAGAAATACTTCCAAACCTAAATAAAATGTTTTGGCAACATTTTAAAAGGCATTTTATTTTGCAAAGAGAAAATAGTAGCTTTTTTGCGTACAATTTATTCAGTTACAAATTGGACTGAGAAAATTTGCTGACATGCCTTTTCAGGTCCATAATGTGCTTAGTCTGCTATTCCGTAAATTGATACCGTCATGTAGTATATGCAACTTAACTACGGTTAAGAAGTATATGCAACAGAAATTAAGTTATAAAGTGTGCCAAAATAGGTTGCTGTTTTCATTATATTTCATTGCAGTGTGCAATAGGATGATGTCTTGTTAGTGTATCCCACTGATTTTTTTAAGAATTGAAGTGCTGGAAGTACGTGTCTGGTCAAATAGGGATAAACATGTGAAGTGCAACTCCTGTTCCAGCTAGCAGATAGACTTTTATTGCTTTAAAGAGCAAGGTGAAGTAACCCTAAATATGGGCAAATGTCTCCTGTTCACAGTCACACCTTACAGTGTGTAAGGTCAGAGGTAGCACAAATACTACACCTGACATATTTATGACATAAATTTTTCAAGCCCTATTCTGCACAGCAGAAAGCTGTTCTGTGCTCTCTTTCTGTCTCTCTTGGGTTTTGTTTTCCTTCTCACTTTAGTCTTTTTTTTTTTACCTCCCAATGCAACAATTCCCATTTAGGACAAGAACATATTCTTGAAAGTAAGTTTCTCTGGCAGTCTCTTCCGATATCAGAGCAGCTGTGAGTCACAGTGATGGGCTAGCAAAACCTGCACCACAAATCCCCAAAACTGCATGTTTCTAGATGCACTACTGCCTTTGAGGAGCTCCAGACCTCTTCACAGTTCTCTAGCATCATCTCCTCAGAATCTTTTTCTTTTCCCTGTAGATCCTTTAACATGAAGGAGGAGGGACTTCATGTGAATAAGCTCTTTAAAAAATCTTCCTTGAATGTATGAAGCTTGAATCTCAGAAGCATAGAAAAGTGTTAGTTCAAAATCAAGAATGAAACAACTGAGTTGCATTTATGCATTGATCTTTGATGGGTGTCATTTGCCAAATCAAATTGAAAAAGCTTTCTGTGAGCTCTCCTGAACTGATCCCTGGAGTGTCCTTTCCTGTGCAACTTACCTGAATGTCTGCACGGTAGTTCTTTAAACCCTCATTCCTTGGAGCAGTGGTATTAGGAACATCATCACCTGCTGCAACATAAAAAATTCTCCCCAAAATGCATATTCTGAATAAGAATGAGGTGTTAATGGTACTTAGAAAACCTATACCTGAATGACAAAACACTGTGAGGAAAGGTTTCTCACTGAATAGCGGGAAGATTTTCTGGCTTACTGCTAAAACACTCTTAAACAGTAGCCATGTTAATTCAAAATATTATTCCTCAAAGAAATGTCATGTTTTAACAGATCTGTAAATAGGGAGCCAATGTATCTGTAGAATAGACATTGCTTTGGTGCAGGGTGAGTTGGTTTCACATTTTGACTTAGTAAATCATCCTAATCAATTACATGCATCCATTAAAGGAGTGTCGCTGTATGTAATGTTTACATTTTTCAAAAACATGCTACATGTGGCATACAAATCTGGCCTCAGACACACGGGTGCAAAACTCACATGTGGTCTCCCACTACAACAGTTGTATGCAGCAGGAGGAATATACTGGATTCATATCCTTTTAATTTTAGTGTCGTATCATCATGATAATGGCAATTATATTTGTGGAGGTATAGTCGTTCCTTGACATACACTGAAGTTACTCCTGTTATCATTAATGGAAGACAGGCTAATATTCTGGAATGCTGCAATATGCTTTTCTTTAATGAGAAAAGCATATATGAAAAGTAGCTATTACTGCATGGTCCCAAAAAGGCAGGAAAGGAACTCAGCCATATTATACAAGATTGAGTGGCCTGATATAACATCTGAGATCCAAGCTGTTTGTACTTAGCAGTACTAGCTGAAAAAATGACCGTTACACCGGCAAACTGTGTTGCTTTGTTTATTTCTTTTTACAGTCTTAAGTGAAAAAAAAAATATTTATTTTTATAGGAGTTGTGAGAAGCATTAGTCCAGCATAGGAGCTTTGGCTAGCAGTCTGTAGAAAACAGATGAATCACAGTCACTGTTGATTTAATCATTGCATAAAGTCTTAGAGAATTGAAATCTTGGCCTAGGGTGAACTATTGCAGCACTTCTAAGAGCCTTTATGAAACAGATAGATAGATATATAGATTAGATATATAGATATATAGATATATAGATATATAGATATATGAAAGCGGGATACCAACTGGTCATGGATGTAGCTGTGGTTAAGTAGGAATGGGACACCTCCTTCTCACACAGAGGCAGAAAAATGTGCCTGGAGTAGGGGAAGAGACATAGGTATGGCCTGCAAGTAACAGTATAGATCAGTTTAAAGCAGCTTTTGGATCTTTGGAGAACTGCCTCCCTGGTTTTCAAGGTAGATGATGGACAGGAAAGTGCTGACCACATCTCCTTGGATCCATCCTCAAGGCACTTCATGTGTGCCAAGTTGGGCTGAAGGTTGGTTAGCACTAAAATTCCTACTGGAAAGTTGTTTATGAAGTTCCATGACAGCTGATGGACAGGTACCAGGTTTTCAAAGATATTTTTAGTAGAAATATTGTGTAACTGCCCCAGACTGGCCATCATTGCAGGGGCTGGAAGTTGAAATGCATGACATTATGGAGTACGCTGTTATTTGCAGAGCAGTTGGACAAATTGATTGTTCTTCATAATAATGGATGGACTTCCTCCATTATTTTGATGACATTGATGCTGACACAGCATGTTAACACATATCTAGCTGCCCAAGAACTAGCATTTGCTCCTCTCTTGCTTTTCACTTGAAAGATAGATAGACTTGTTTGGAGTTAGCAACCGTTTCTTAGTTTCTTAGTTGATTGATTGCCATCTGTATAGCTAGTTATTTTTTTGCATCAGACACTAAAGAAGCCCAAATGCCTAGACAGATGCAAAAATACTTCTGGCTGAAATGCATTTGATATCTCTTTAGTAATAAGGAGCAGATAAGAGTATTTTATATTGGTAACAAACATTGTCGATTTCACAAAGTGAAGATGTGATAAAAAAATATTTGTTAATAGCTGGTGGTCAGGTTTCCTTTGTTCCTAGTGCATTCATTTGTTAAATTACTCTTAGAAAAAGAAACCAGAGGTTAGCATTTTTTTTTCTTCGTAAGGCATTACTTCAAGGCTGAACGCAAATAAGTACCACCGATTAGCTGAGCCTCAGCCAACCTGCCAGACCGGTGTCCTGAGGTATCTGTACAAGACAGCTTTTGAGGAGAGATCGCTATAGCTATTTAGTTAAAATTCTAATAAAGGATAAATGCCTCTTCTTCAAGTCAGCTTAATTTTCTGTGCTTGTGAAAAGGAGAACGTAAAATAATAAAAGAGGCTCTATTTTCCTGCTACAGTTCGGTCATCATATGAGAGCTGTCCCTTCAAAATTGCATGTTTTTTGCCACTGTCACCATGTGTGGGAGGTTCGAGAGGTTATTCATTGCAAGAACACAAGTCAGCCGTAAACTGGACTCTAATTTGCCTAACACGTTGCCATTCGCGCAATTTAATACAGTTCTCCAGCAATTTTCCTTTAAACGATCGCTTCCTTAATGTGAGAGAAGAAGGCGTGGCGCGGGGGGGGGGGGGGGGGGGGGAAATAATAAAAAGACAAAAAGCACGGTTAGGCAAGCGACAGGAGAGAAGAAGAGAATACGTCGATCACACAGTCTCCATAAGTGGTAATTCCTGGTGGCTTTTTCTCTTCCGTCGCGGTTTATTCCGAATTGGCGGCTCCCGTGGGAAGTCCCGGGGGCGCGGGGGGCGCCCGGTGCCGCCGCGGCCGGTGCCAGCCGCTCTCCGGAGCAGCACAGAGGGGTCTGTGTCTGGGAAACCCTTGCATACATTCATTCGTTTCCCATTTTACGAACGACGGCTTCGTTCTTCATTGCGGGTTCAAGCCCCTCGATTTCTGTGTGACTTTTGCCCGAATAAAAGCCACCGGCGGGGAGCTGCACTTTATGCAGCCCCTTCGTGTCGGTGCCGTTTTCATTCGCTTTTAATTGCAGGTAATGTCTCGGGAGGCTGTTGCGTTCACTCGATGTGCAGATTCGGGTTAAACTCACAAGATCCTGGACCAGGGCGGTGCGGGAAGGATTTGTCCCTGTTCTGGAGGGTTGCGCTGGCTGTAGCGTCAAGTGGTCCGGGGGGCGACCTGACTTCTCTTCGGGGGTACCTCCTTCCCTGCAAGCGGGAGGCGAAGGCAGGTTTCACGTTTACACCGCCTCCACTTTACCTGATTGCTTGGTAAGAGCCTCCTTACCCCGGCACAAACGCAGCACAAATAAGTGATTTTTCTGCTGGGTCATGCACCCTTCCCACCGCCCATCGCTGCCGGATACCTTCTAGAAACAGCCTCCGCACAAGCGGGCTGGGGAAAAGCTCTCCCGCGGTGACATATGCCAGGTACGGGTTTTGTCAGGAAAAATGAAATACTTTCGAAGCAATTTGTAATACAGTGGCTTAATTTTGATTGCCCGGGGTAGAAACAAAAAGAAGACTGTCTCTAACCATAGGCTGGGGGCTGATTTCATTTGCCAATATCAATATTTGTGTAAAAAGCTTAAAATATGTTATTTTTCCAAGGGCTGAAGTTTTAAAAGGGGAGGAGGAGGCCCGTGGATGAAATATTCGCAGCATATCGGTTAACCACTAAGTCCTTTTTTGTATTCGTGTAGCCGTTTCTGGTAAGCAGGGGAGAGTCTAAAGACTCGGGGATAGATGCTCCTTAATGCGCGCTAGAATTTCAAAAGATATAGGCAGCTCTCAGCAAAGGACAAAATAAGGCAGAGACTGTACAGAGCCGGGCGCTGAAAGACCGGAATAAAATTGCTCTGTCACTTTCAGCATCGCTGAATTACACATTTTCAGTCGGATCTAGCACACATCACATTGGAAAAAAAAAAAAAAAAAGCCAAACCCAACAAGTTCTTTCAAATGAGCTAGCCTTGAAAGCCAGCAGTCCCTGTCAAAGCAGCTCAATGCATCCGTTTATTAGTGCCTCCAACCTGAACAAGGATCTATTTCTTAGCCCCTATTCCTTCTGTCTCACACCTTCTTTTAGCTTCGTGCTTAGAAACCAGAATGTCGACCCATATTTCATGCCTTAGAAGAAATCAATTCATCTGAGACGACAAGGCAGCCCCCCCACACTCTCCAGGCCCCTCGATACATTCAGAGCCTCGGGGTCGCTCCGGTAATGTTGCCCGTATATTTTCGGAATTGTCCCAGTATTAATCAAACTGCCATCAGGGAAGACCGCGTAACTTGCAAAGGAGGGCTTTTCTTTGAGTTCGCACGTTTGCTGTTGCTCAGAGCTCAGTCGGTTCGCGATGGGAGAGCAAGAAGGGGTCGTTGGTAAAAAATAATAAAAAGTAAAAAAATAGTTTTATTTAGTCAGATTTCTACACTTAAAACTTTTAATCTGCCTTTGGGGGACCCTCTCCTTGGAAATAATTCCTCGGGGGGAGGAGAAGAAGCAAATGTTCACCTGTAACATAGGGAGCTTCTTGTTGAAGTTCGGATTTTTCACCTAAAGGCGTCTATTTCTTTGATATAAAGAGTGGTGTCTGTATTTTTCCTTACGTGTATCTCCATAATTTGTTGGAAAGCACGGCGGAGCGGGTCGGGGGGCAGCGGAGAGGATTTGGATTTCAAAGACCAGATCCAGCTGCTGAAGCACCAGCCCGGCTCGGCTGGTTCAGCCGCAGGTTTGTCCCCCCGGGAAGGTGGGTGGGACAGACCCTCCCCGGGAGCCTCGCCATCTCTGGCTGAAGGCAAAGGAAGGCTGTGCCTGTCTTTTCAATGTTCCGTAGTGGAAAGCTGGATCCCACTCTTATATACGAAGTGCGGAGCAAAATCGGATCCGACAAGCATCTTTAAGAGTAGACCTCTTCTTCGTGATAGTGTCAAACTGCACGGGGCTTTGAGTCCCACGGCCCAACTTTCAAGCCCTTCCTAAACTTGATAAAGGGCTACAATAGCAGACCGATAAAGTATAGATTAAATTCTTGTAGGATTTGTTTTTATAGCACATATGTAAGTAGGATTCATTATAATTTGAACTAGATCAAGATAAGAGATTAATGCTTTTATAGAGCATCTCTGCTGAGATTTCCTATGGGGCTAAAATTAAATCCACACACTAAATATTATCTAATTGTATTTTGTGTTGAAAGAAACTTTAGACGGTTTGAGAAGAGTCATTACGTGTTGCAAGAGTAAAATTGTCGAGGTCTGTCCAGCTCTGACAGAAATCCCACTTTCCTAACGGGCTGCGAGGGACCAGTGAACCTTCCCATTCACCAGTTTCTTGTCTTCCCCCTGAATATGTCTTTGAGGGACATGAAAGCTTCATTTTATCTGTGCAGGTGCCATACAGGAAACCTTCCAAACAGCTGAGGTGCTGTCAAAGCGCCAAACTACAGGAACCGTGGCCAAACTACAGGAACCGTGAAATGATTGCTGTCATTACGTTTTGGCTCGTTTGTGGACAAAATCTGGGAGCGTCTGAACCTCGAGTGTGGCTAGGAAAAGCTCCAGGCTCGGGCCCAGCATAATGAGAAACGACACATCACTTTCCCTGTGCGCACTTGTAGGAGATGAGCGGGGCTCGACGGTCTCGTCCTCTGCCCACGCAGGATTAACATTACATTACCTAGTAGAAGAGTGCTTGATTTGCTTCTGCGCTTTCACTGATCTCTGAAAATACAGATCGCAGGCTTTTGCTAAAGTCACTCCGAACAAGGTCAATTGAACACTTCCCCTCTGAGCGGAAAATCTGGAGGTTACCCACCTATACCAGCATCGATTTTTGTTTATTTTCTTAGGTGAACAAACCTGCCCTTTAGGAAGAAAGTTCGTTAGATGGGGCTTGGATCGGGACCTTTTTGCAGCATGGCTGCGGAGATCCGAAGCACAAGCGTTACTTTTAGGCATTAGCTTAGTGATGCTTAACATACTTATTAAAAAAAAAAAAAAAA
>VZTO01006929.1:11386-37640 GCA_013400615.1 Syrrhaptes paradoxus
TTTTTTTTTTTTTTTTTTGTGCTGGCAGTAAGAATACTTCACATGATTCTTCTCACAAATAGGATGTCTGGAAAATTATAACTCAGCCAAGCTAGATTTTGAATCTATAATTTGCAATTTGCCACGTTCCGCTAGGAGGGAGATGCGGAGCGACTCGCGGGGTGTTTTTTACACCTTTTCTCTCCTCCGCAGGTCAAGTTGCTCCTTCCCGGGACCGGGAGACGGAGCCCGGGGCTCTCGTCTCTCGGAGGGTCTCTCTGTAACCTAACTCCCGAACCGACCTGATGCAATAAAATCTCCGGGTTTTAAGGTGAAATGAGCCACTAGGTAAAGCCTCAGCAGATAAAACAGAACGCTCGTGGAAATACTGAACCATTTGAACACCTGTTTTTCGAGGAACTTAGTTCTCTTCGTACTTCATGGACTCTCCTTCCCCCAGCGGCTGTTGGGGTTCTCGATCCCCTTCAAGGAAACTCATCACTCCCCTTCTTCCCCTGTTGCCAGCCGCCACACGCCCCTCACAGCGGGGGCTGTTCCCTGGGGGAACACTCAGCTCTCGTCTTCATAGTTTGCCCTTCCCTTTTCACGGATAACTGGAATGGGTGCATGTGGAAAGAAGAGAGTAATAGCCCCAAAATTCGTTTGCATCAGTCTCAGGTAGCGCTGATTTCTCCCCATTCAGTCCCTAAAATAATTTCATGTTATAATTTTTCTGGAGGGAAGAGAAGTGTTGGTGTAAAATAGAATAAAAAATAAAAATATCTTCTCTGTGTCCTGATATACATGGTTAAAAACCGGTATTAAAAATAGGGAGGAGGGTCAAGGTAGATGGGAATTCCTGGGCATTTGGGATACCCTTACCCGTGTTGATGCCGTTCTCGCTTTATTTTTTACAAATGCAAGCATGCGAGGAGAACTGTTTGAGGATATCCCTCAAACATGCAGTAGCACCGGCTGGAAACTGCCACCCAGAGCAGCAGCAGCAGCATCAGCTGAGGACCCGGCAACGACCACCCTGTCCGGGGCGGTTTGTCTGGTACCCTGCGGGTCCAGCACGAGACTCGAAAATGCTTTTCCTAAATCCGTTCATTTCTGGGCAGCGAGACGCTTGCCATTTATGCGGGATCCTCATGCCTCCGCTTGGGTCTGTAACTTCGGATCTCAGGAAGGGGAGGAATGCGAGGGCGGAGGGGGGAAGGCGGGTTGCCTTCCCCGCAGGATTGCCCCGCGGGTGCCGGGGAGGGGGAGCCCCCGAGGCTGGAGGGAGCCCCCGGGACGGGGTGCCCGCCCGGCTGATCTGCGGGGACAGGCTTCCCCCGAGGAGCTCCTCTGCACTGCAGAAGCCAGCTCCTTCACACCACCTCTAGCCACGAAACGTCTCTCCATCACACATCACACCCTTTCACAGAAGGTTTAGGAGATACTCCATCTCTGGAAACACAGCGGCACATCTGCACGCAGCTCTTAATAACCGGGCTGCCTGGCGCAGGGAGTCAGTCCCTGAAGAAAGATGCTTTTCAAAGCTGTCTCACCTCAGCACAGGATTTTCTTTTCTTTCCTTTGCCGCCTTCTCCCTCAGGATCTGTCCAACCCCTTTTAAATGGTTTTAGCCGGCTGAAGTCAGCTTTCTGTTTTCAAGCTTTTAAGGAGAACGAGTGCCATACGTGGCGCCGATTCTCCCTTAGGTTACATCTCTCCTTCCGTTTGAAGTCAGCTGAGTTGCGCAAAGGTAAACGAGAGCAGAATTTGGCCCCTGGAGCTAACAATGATGTGGAACCACTCGGGTTTTTACTTATTTATTTGCCGGGGGAGGAGGGGCGGATTTTAAGATCCGGTTGTAATTTGCGTCGCTCTCTGCGTTTAATACTCAGATATTGTAAACGCAGATATAAATTACGGCGCAATAATCTCTTCGGGGAGCGCTTTTAGCAAAGACGGGGCGAGAAACGAACGGAGTCCCCTCCGGGGTGCGGATGCTGCGGGGGTGGGCTTTCTCTCTCAGCGAAGCGGCGGGGCAGAAGAGCACCGAGGACACGGCAGCCTGTCCTCAGCCGGATCCCCAGCCCGGGCCGGCGCTTCCCTCGCCCCGTGGGTTAGCCGCAGAGGCCGGTGGGGGGGCCGGGTCGGCCCGGGAAGAGGAGGGGGAGGCGGTGCCAGGGTGCACCCCGGGGCCGTCCGGCAGGGAGAGAGCGCCGTCGCCGTCGAGGCGGCTTCTTCGTCGCCAGCGGGACACGCGTGTCCCCGCGGGCGGGCACCCGTGTTTCCTACAGCCGCTCTCGAAAAAGCCCTGCTACTGGTGGGAGCTTTTTTTTTTTTTTTTTTTTTTTTTTTTTTNAGGGCAATGGGATGCTCCTTATCCTCGGCTCCCCTGGAGTTTACTAGCTGCCTTTAAAGAGGGACATTTATTGAGATAAAAGTGGGTTGCAGGCTGCAACAGCGTTGCATGTGTCTTTCATTTAAAAGACACCGAGAGCTCCTTTTTTTCTTTTTTTTCTTTTTTTTTCCCTCCCCCAAGGCATTTAGTGCTTTTAAGGCAGAGTTATAAACAAGCTGCCGAAACGCCAGCACACGGAGATGCGGGCGGGGGCGGGGGGAAGAGAGAGGATCTGTTTCCCCGGGTCTGGAGCAGGCGTTGCTCCAAAAGGTGCAAGGAGGAAACGTGCCGCTTTTTCAATAAAAATCTAGGGACGGGAACTGCCCTTGGAGCGGCTCCAGGGGCCGGGTTCTGCCTCTGGCCGGGGCGAGGCAGGGAACTGACCCCCCCGTCGCACCTCGTCGCTCATAGCGGGCACCGCTCTCGCTCCTCGCCCCTTCCCCTTCTCCCACGAGTTTATAGGAACCTCTCCCTGCCACAGAGCAGCACCCCCGCCCCCATAAAGATCCCCAACCCAAGTCCCTGAGGGCCAGTTGGACTAGATGATCTTTCGAGGTCCCTTCCAATCCCTAACATTCTGTGATTCTGTGATTCTCTCCATCGGAGGGCTGAGCATTCCTCCAGGGGTGGCGGGAGGGGGATTGCGGGGCCGCCTTCCTGGGGTCGGCGCCTCCCGTAGCCGCAGGTAACTGCGGCAAACAGGACGGCGATGCGGACGGGGAGGGGAAGCCCGGCTCTGCGGGAGGGCAGGGAAGGGAAGGGCAGGTTGTGCGTGTGCTGGGTGATGCCTGCAGCCCCTCGACTGCAGCTGAAGCAAGCATCCCTCGCTTAGCTACCCCTTTCTGACGGAAAATGTCAAACTACAGAGCTGCTGAAGAAGGAGGGGAGCTGCTCGCCGGGAACTGCTCTGGACCTGAGCTGGCCTTCTCTTCACCTTTGGCTGGGTTCACAGGAAGGGTCTCGGAGACGCTCCGCAGTCCCGGCTGGCCGGTCACTGCACCTATACTTCAACCGCTCATTAAAGCTTCACCTCTCCCCTCACTTAGGGGAAGGAGGCACTGAACTGGCTTCTGAAATGGCCTTAACAGAACTGACAGTCTCGGGCCCACGATGCTGAAATACTGATCTGAAGTGATTGCAGGTTCGGTTATACTTTACTCCAACAAGTATTCCTTTCACCGGGACGCAGGGAGCTGCTCTTTTCCGTAATTTGGGCCTTTTCTAAATAGTTCCCTATCTCTCTCTTCCCCGTGTTTTTAATCCTCTCTGTGTGCGAAAGGACCAAGGAATTCAACACTTCAAAGCTCACACTTTGGGTGAAAGCCACCCGCTTTTTTCAATATCCATAGGAATGCATGCATATATAGCTCATTTCTTTTTCTTTTTGTTACCTAAGACTCTGTTTTAATACTTTCATTTAGAAACTGTATTTTTTTTTTCAAGATGGTAAGGATAATATTTCAGGAGATTTAAAATAAAGGACCTGTTTTAACTGCTGCACACACGGACACACACAGAGGCAGACTGGAGTTCTGTTTGATAGCAGACAAATTCTCTTTTACGCGGGTTTCTGATGTGAGAGATTTTTAGGTTTAAGTTCCTCTATTTTCCATTCCCTCTAGACAAACAACTGCCTGTAATATTTCTTTCTCTCTTTAACTCTAGGACCAAACTTCAGAGCTGTTTCATAAAGAAGGAACACCGGTTCTTAATTTTACAGCTTCAGAGAACAGGACTGCAGCTACCGAGGTATCAGTCAAACTGATTAAAGAAGATCCTTTACTTGAGGGTATGTGCCCCTGAAATTACTTTGCTCTAAGCCTCTTGGGGAGCTGGGAGGAGAGGGAGGGAAGCAAGGGATTACTCTCTTTCCAGGATCCCTGGAGAAATGTGAAAAGGTTGCAGAGGGGAAATGTCCTTTCCATGTGTCCTTGCTCCCTCCGTTTCCCCTTACCCTCCTCGCATGCCTCTGTGTGTCTGTCTGTCTGAAACTGATCTGTCTGTCGAAAATGGGCCTGGAACTCCCTCCTGTGTTGGGATTAGGTCTTGGGGGACCTGGGGTGGAGTTACACCGCTTGCCTATTTTCATATTCATTAGAAATGGGAGGTTGCATAAGGAGCCCTGCTGAGCTTCAAGATATAAAAGCAACTTCAGATTCCCCCTTTCAAGACAAGACAAATCAAAGGCTCAGAGGCAAAACAGCTCCCTGAGCTCTGAACGTCTTTCCCTCCCTCCTTCCTTCCCTCCCATCCACTCATCCACTCTCTCTCCCTCCCGTGCTCACAGTCCAGCCTCTGTCTAGGGAAGAGTCTCTCAAGCAGCCTTAGATGATTATGGATTTTCTGAGCGAGAAGTTTGCCCTGAAGAGCCAGCCGAGCAAGAACAGTGACTTTTACATGGGAGCAGGAGGCACTTTGGAGCACGTTATGGAAACTTTGGACAATGAGTCCTTTTATAGCAAAACGTCAGGCAGCAAATGCGTGCAGGCCTTCAACCCTCTGCAAAGGGCTGAGCATCATGTGAGGCTGGAGAGGACATCACCCTGCCAGGACAACAACGGTGAGTTGCCATCCCAGGGTTATTCTCACTGCTGCACTTTGCCTTCCCTGGAGATTTACGGGGGAGGCCAGGGCTGCCTCTCCTGCCCGTAGAGACCAAATGCGGCTGCACAACCTTTGGGTGCTGGTGTGCAAGGGGCTGTCAGGTAGAAGTAAATAATAGCAATGATAACGATACGAATACTAATACTAATACTAATAGCAACAACAATAGCGGGAAAAGGTGATCTCCTGCTTCGAAGCGCTTTTTTCCTTCCAGTGCTGCCCCTCCGGCTGCTGCCCTCCCTCCCTGCCGGCCCCGGCCCCGCTTTCCCGATGTGCCCCCGCCGCCCCTGCGGGAGGGTCGGGCAGCAGCAAGCGCAGCGCCGAGCACCGAGCTGCAGCCCACCCGGCCCGGGGCCGCCCGCCCGGAGCACCGACAGCCCGACGGGGCACGACATGGGCGGGGAAGGGCCGCGGCGGCCCCGTGGGGTCGGAACGGCCTCAGCCGACGGGGCCCGGCGGGGGCGGGAGCGCTCGGCAGCAGTCCCGACCCCGCCGCCGGCAGCCCCCCGGCCGTCCCCCGTATCTCCGAGGGCCGGGGTCGGGGTGCGGCGTCCCCCGCGGCCGCTACAGGCAGGGCGTTTTGCTGCAGCGAACTCCCCGGCGAAGGCGGCCCCGGGCGGCGGTGGCCGCTGACCCACGGGGGCGTCCGGCTCTCGGCCGGCGAGGGACCGCAACCGGGTGGGAACGGAAGGTCGCTTGGGCAGGTTTGGTTCTTTCAAATAACGTTCTGCGATGATAACGTTTTAGTTTGGTTTTTTTTTTTTTTTTTTGACATAATAGTGATTCTGCTTACCGACCAAAAACGACTTAGGTAATTCAAGTAATAGTGTCAGATATATATATATCTATTCTAGATGATCGGCAAGGAGAATGTGGAGTGCTTTATTTTTGAAACATTTAAAACTTTCCCGATTATTCCGACATGATGAAAATCACATGTAGGAAAAAATAATTTAAAAATATTTTACCTGCAGAATCGGAAGACATGGTTAAGATTAGATGCAATAACACTAACAATATCTTAGATTTTTTGACTTCATATAGGCATTGAATTATTTTTTTGAGAACATCCTTTTTGTATGAAACAGTTTGTAAAAAATAGTGACAGATTTCTGCAAGTGCAACTTAAAAAAAAACCCACAGAAAATTGATTTATACATTGAAGTTTTTCTTAATTAGATCCTTTAATGTGTGCCTTGGGGGCTTTGGGGCATTTCCTATCTACGTGTGTGTTGATGATAAGTATCTAAAAATTGTGTTTGGTTACAATCAGCTCGGACTGAAAGAAATTACTGAGAATGTGAGAAAATCCAAAAGCAAGCTTCTTGTGGTATGTTACATGCCATATTTGTAGATTTTAATTTCAATAGAGTTTTAAAGTTTTTTCCGCATTTTTGAGAGAAAAAAAACCCAAAAATCCATTTTTAATACTAAAACATATTGCATGACTTTTTCAGTGATGTGAGATACGTAAAAATAGAAAAAAATAAGAAATGTTTTAATTTCTTATTAAGAAGCTACAGAGGAATACTTCTTATCTTTACCACTCAGATTTTACCTAAAGACGAATAGTTCCTGCAATCCCTATACAAAGTGTATGAAACGACCTCTTTTAATAAGTTAACATTTTGCAGAAACTCTCTGTATTTTGTAACCATAACAAACTTAATTGGAAACAATTCCACTTTACAAATCCAAGAGAAGGTATATGGAATCTATTGAGTTTATAAAGTGAAGTTAATTTTTGGTTTCGTTTGTTTCTTGATTTGTCAGTTTACAGCTATTTAGTTTACTTCACAGTTTGTTTTTTTTTGTATTTTCACAGAAATAGGGTTTTTTTTTGCATCTGCTTCCAAGTTTAAAGGCACTTTGTCAATAGCTTTATGCCACTTATATGAAAATCTGCTTTGGGCTAAGATTCCTTATCTGTGCAACTCTACTCAAAGCTGATTTCATGGATTATTAACTACTTCAGTGGCAGAATAAAAATATCCAAATACTCATGCAGTCTACTTACAGCTAAAAGTTTTAGATTATATTTTCAGATACAATTCTCAGTTAAAATTCAACGTGATTTAGGACTTCTACTATGTCTGTGGTTAATATTACCAATTCCTCTTCCATGATCTCCTACAGAAATACTCAGCTACATAGATTCTATTTCCTTGCAAAACTCTTTTATAGTATGAGCTCTTGAATCTAACCTCCCTTCTTTAACCAGTTATTTCCCTCCCCCACCTTGTGTACAGTGAACTATGGGATTACTAAAGTGGAAGGACAGCCTCTTCACACAGAGCTGAGCAGGCCCATGGACAATTGCAACAATCTCAGGATGTCTCCAGTGAAAGGGATGCCGGAGAAGGGGGAACTGGATGACCTTGGTGATAAGTGTGACAGCAATGTCTCCAGCAGTAAGAAGAGGAGGCACAGAACAACTTTCACCAGTTTGCAGCTGGAGGAACTGGAGAAAGTATTCCAGAAAACTCACTACCCTGATGTCTATGTAAGAGAACAGCTAGCTCTGAGAACAGAGCTCACGGAGGCTAGAGTCCAGGTAGGAACCAAACTTTAGCATTTCCATGACAAGTTGTGCATTTTAGGAACTGGTTAACAACACTCTTGGGGATTGTACAAAAGCCCATAAAGCTAAAGTAAATAGCTCGTTTTTCTTTCTTTATTGATATGGGATGTTATGCTGAAGTATTAAAGTAACTTGTTATTTTTAAAACAGCCTGTGTTGCTGTTCTAGAAATTTGTTTAAAGGATGAGAAAACAACATCAGTAGTAAAGCAGTCTTGATCTCTGGTAGTCCTGTTTTACTGTCAGAATTCCAGGCAGTGAATACATAAAATGTTACGCGCAAAGATTCCATTAAAGAGATACGTTGCATGTAGTTCAGACTGATGATGATGCAGAACTCGCATGCAGAGGATTTTGTGTGTGGCATGAAATTCCCTGTTTCTGTCCAAAGAGTATTCAGTGAAACTGCACATACCTAAATGTGTGTAAATATATATACATACATATATGTGCATGCATGTTTGTGTCTGTGTAGAGCAAAGACATAATCTTTTAATCTCTGTTGTGTGGAGTGAGTTTAAAAATCACAAAATTGGGAAGTAGATTTGATGATTTTTAAACTCACATAATCAATGGATAATGTTATTCTAATTTCTGGAGCAAAACATACTATTGACCACTCAGTATAGTATTTGGGTATCATAACTGTGCACAAAGTTGATCGTTTCAGTATATGTTCGTACAGTAATCTCAACAATATTTGTGGCTTTGGACGTGTCATGGTGAGAAAAGAAGTTAAACATCCAGGAAATGCAGCCCTTCCCCTGTTTAGAGATCTTCCCTTAGAAAAGGGTGTAAGCTGCATTTTGCAAGTTTATCCTATTTTTAGAGATATTCCCCATCCTGGTAATGCTCATTGTTTCAATTTAGGGAACAGCAGTCCTGCCAATTCTTACAGATCGGGATTAATTTTTTTAATTTAGTGACATGAACATGATAACAACTTCACAACTTGTAATTAAACACATACTCACACACGCATATAAAGAAATAGACATCAGTGCACATGCATACAACTGAAATTAAACCAGAATCAGTTTCAGAAACAAACTCAGCTAACTGATTTTATAAGGAAATGTTCTTTTCATGTCTATTCAATCAGACAGCATAGTCACTGTTGTCATCGGAAAACAGAGTCCAAAATTATGTGTCAGTTACAATATTAGTGATGCTGATGGAAATTAGTTCAGTGGCTTTTAACTCTTCAGGCTCTATGCAATCCCTCTCCCTCTGAATTTGGGACAATTTTCCAAGTATGACTTCTGTTCATTAAGATTTAGTCTTGACTTAAAAAAAATATGCTTGCATAATGTTTAAACACTCTTCTGACAATTGCATAATTCTGGAACAATGAGAACAACTTTAAGAATAAATTAATAGTCGGAACAGGGAGGGGAGAATGGGGCTAAAATATACAAACTGACTTTTTAAATCTTATTTTTTCCTAAGTTTTAGAAGCTCCATGTGGTAAAAGTATTAAAAATATGATAGTAAATGTGAAAACATGTATGTCTGCACCAGATTTTGATAGAATATCTATTCCTATTTTATTTAAACACATTTTCCCCTTTCTTAAAAGATAACTGATCTTTGCATTTCTGATATGCTAAATATAAAAGGAAATGGTGATCATTTTTGTCCAGAGTAGCAACAGTATTCCATCACAAGATTAAGCAATTTAAAAGGCCTTACATCATTAGAGGCAAGCATCTGGCAATTCAAGGATAACAAGCAGCAGATTTTTACATTGCTTTGTGGAGGCAAATGGTTACTTTATCTCTGCCAAGAGTCAGTTTCTAGTAAAGTGATGTAAACAGAAACATTTTGGGGGATTGTCAAAGGAAAAAAATGTGTGCTTTTTTCTCGTTTAGTTACTATAAATTCAAGCAAATTGTTTGATTTAGTTTAGCAGAGTGATCAGCTGGATACCTTACCCACATTTCCCTTCACCGCCATTTCATCAAAATCCAATTTAATATTTGTCCTGAATACATGCAGAGAGAGCCAACCTGAACCTAATTTATCGAAGTTGTTCTCTTTCCTGCTGCATGTCAGTGAAGTAATTGGCACCCATTTTAAGGAGATTGTCAAGGTCTTTTTTCAATGAAAGAGCCTCATTACTAAATTCCCTTAGCGTGTTCTTGATGCCTCCTGTGGAGACAGGAGAATTTTTTTTTTCCTTTTCTTTTCGCTGAGCCTCAGGCATCATAAATAATACAAATTTACCAACAAGGTCCCTAACAATATGTACTCGGCAGTTACATACATGGGCCTTGCTTTGATTGCTGAGCACGCTTTAAAAGATTGCACATACTAAATTTGCAACAAATCTTTGGAAATTAAAATGAGCAAAATTATGCCCTGGTTGCTTAAGCAGCATCGAAGGACAGTTGAGTTCTCCAAAGATCAAGGCAAAAACTGAATTTTAAACCAATGTTTTTTTAAATAGCCCACCCTTAGGGATCAGAAAATATCCCTCAAAATGGGATTCACATTCAGTGTCTATATAAAAAAAAAATCTATTCATTTATGTGTCTATCCAAATGGATTCATGATCCATTTAGGAGGAGGGCTAACTGATAGAATTGTCTCCTTAATAACATAATTGTTCTGTTAGTAGTGTAACTTCTTTAAAAAGAGTTTGAATAAGTTTGCCCCTAGCTGAACAATAAAGACTTAGATTAATAATTTTACTTTTATAAAGGAACATTATTTAGCAATCCCTTTAATTCATCAAGATAAGTATCAGTCAGTCTGAACCAAACTGAAATAAAAAACCAAATTTTTTTCAAGACCACAGGAAAAATGACAGATATCAGTCACAGCAAGAAATGTGCACGTAGTAGGTTTTGAGGTAACACCCAACACTCAAAATAATACAGAAAGATGCAAAAGTTGTTTAAGCATAAAGAAAATAGCTTTTGACTGACAAGAAGGCATTGTTTCAGGTCCAAATTATTTCATAGTCTAAATGTAAGTGTAATTCTTCAGTTTTCCACTGTCAGAAACATAGATATCTCCTAACACAAATGTGAAAATAATGTTACAATAGTTTTAAAACTGTCTGTGATCCCGTGATTTTTTTATTGTCTTCCTGCCTTGTTAGTCTTCCTCATAGCAGACTACAGTCCTGGTGCCAGCTTTTCCTGCCTTTTCACTACTGCACTTGACAAAGATGATGTATACCTCTAGGAGGCAGATCTTAGTTATATCAAGTCAGTGGGTGTGTGAAATTGAGAGAAAGTTTCTTTACAATTTGATTTGCTGCTACTCATTGATTAGTACTGACTGACTGACTGATCTTTCCTCTGCTCCTTTTTTTTTTTTTTTTTGAGATACTACAAAAGAAATAACATATCCTTTGTAAATACCCAGAAATAATTTGAACAGGTCTGACATTGAGAAGATTGAAATTGCAAGAAATTAATCCTCAGGTGGAGAACTTCTCTTTCTTAGATAAACAGAAATTTTCAAAGCTACTCTCCAGAATCTCTTGGCTTTTTCCTAAGACTCCTTGCACAGTGTGAAATTGAGTTTGCCTTGATGACTGTTTCCTCATTTACTGTAGGTTTGGTTCCAGAATCGAAGAGCAAAATGGAGGAAAAGAGAACGCTATGGTCAGATCCAGCAAGCTAAGAGCCATTTTGCAGCCACCTATGATATATCTGTTCTTCCAAGGACTGACAGCTACCCTCAGGTATGGTAAAGACCATGTAGCGCTTTGGTTCTGCATTTACCTTCTCTTCCATTCTTAGGCATGCACGTGCACAGGAGATGCAAGAAGACTTTTTTGTGGTTAGCGTTCAGTGTTTTTTAGACATTGTGACAGGACCTGCCCCCGTGAACAACGGTTCTGACTGCCAATACAAATAATTAACTATTAAAATACAAATGGTTTTTAAACAACATTCTCAGGAGCTGTGGAGTTTTGCACAAGTTATGTGCTGAGAATGGCTGGCAATCTGTTTGTGCAGCTAAACCTGTTTTGCACACATAAAATTATGTGGAGATATGAATCACTTTTAGGTCCATATACAAATTCTGGATGAAGTCTAGACCCATTGAGATTGACAGAAATTATGTAATTTTGACACAATAAGGTTAAGATTTCAGTTCTGGGATATTAATATTCACAGGCACAACTGTCTTAATGACTCTGGTCTTGTATACTTTGGGAAGATGAGGCATAAACCGTGTGATGTCTAGGCAACTTCCTTCTGATATATTAAACATACACCATCTATATATGGACCTCAATAGACCATTGAATACAAGTCTTCTACTGACTTGAAACCATATTTTGGCTATGTACAATCAGAATCAAATGTATGTGACTGGGAAAGGGAGACAGAGTGACAATATAGCTCTCTCAGACAGGAGTAGTTTGTTTAATTTTTTTTTTATTTTTCACTTCTCTGTTTGTGTATAGTAAGGTATTGCTGTGTAATAAGACAATAATCTTCTGTTTCTGTTCTCCAGTCCTTTGTTTTACTGCCTTCCCCCACTCTCTGCTATTGTTTCTCTGCTTGCTTGTTTCAGTACATTGAATGCTTTTATTGTGAAGCCATTGTTTTTCATGTCTCTAGCTTCCCATTGCTTTTACCACAAAATTTAAAAAAAAAAAAAAAAGAAAAAAGGACCATACAAAGCAAAAATCTTGTACGGGTTCCTGTGGTAGACTCCTTCCACTGCTGGTGTCCTGGTGGTCTTCTAGTTCATTAGGAAGCAGGGTCTCTGCCAGCCTCAGCTACATACTCATATTCTGAAAAATTACTGGTGATATATGTATGTGGGCTTGCTTTTGTCATGCTCTGCATTGGCTGAATGCGTTCAGCTTTGAACCAGAGGCCTCGGGTCCATGTGTCATCTCCCCAGTTTAAAGTGCTTTACCTCTGAGGAGGCTGAATGCTATTAGATTTGAGCCAGAGCTGTCTTGTGTTCCAGCAGCTCACACAACTGTTATCAGACCTGGTGTCACTTATCAGTCTGCCTGTTTTTATTTTATAATGCAATGGTGCTTTAGCTCAAATTACTTTAGAAGCCACTGTATGAAACATTCTGTATTTAAGTAGGAGAACATAATACTTGTTTGAGACCTACCTGGGTGGAAGTGTGCAAAAACACCTTACACATTGCTAGGCAGATTCACAAAGATGTAGATGCACAGTTACTCACAGGTCTCACTCAAGGTGCTCAATTAGCTTTTGAAGGCCTTTCTGACTTATCTATAGTACCACAATCACAGATGAAGCAAGGAATAGTACCTAAGCTTTGGTCTTTCTACCCCTGACTTAGTTCTGCAGAGTAATATTTGTGTCTCCAAGCTCATCTTGTATTTTCAGTAGACTTCGTGTACAAACTTTCCCAACCGGCAAAAGTTTAATTAACATAAGACAACAGAATAATTCAAGTCATTGGTAAGCACTTAAAATTGTTGTCCTAGAATTAATGTTTTTTTTAAAAGAAACACTTTTGAATTAGGAGAATATAATCCACAAAAATCTAAACCAAATGAAATATTGATCCTATACTTTCAGATTTTTAAAAATATGAGAATTAACTGCATTTCTATTTACAAATTTGAAAAAAAAATCTTTCCTAGGCTGACAACAGAGCTAAGTTTCAGCCTGGCAATACTTTCCACCATTAATTTATAAGTTCTTAAAAACAGGAGATTAAAATGGAAATGTTTGTACAGTAATCTTAAATAAAACTTTTCTAAAATGTGTTGAAACATGGAATGTGTACTCATTCATGGACATAAATGTACAGTACTCACCTACAACCACAAACTAACATACTGTAGGTAAACAGGCAGGCAAAAATACATAACTGAGTCTGGTCACCTGCACGAGAAACTGTACTGTACTTCATGAACAAGAACAAGGAGCTAAATGAAGGTGTGAGTTCACTTTACACTGTTTTTTTCAGCTGGCTGTATGCATAGTTTGGCCACATGATGAAAACATGGTATCTTACTCCTCAATGAAGAAAGTAACTACTTTGCTCTATATTGGAATATGAATATCCAGGTAATTATCACAGAAGAGTCAATGCAAGTTCATATTCTTGCTGACTTAGTGGTAGTCCTGCAGTTTCACATTCTTAAATCCTTACCTTCAGTAAAACCATGTCTGCATCATATATATGACATTTCCAGTGAGAATGTTTGAGACAATGAAAATTCATATTAAAAACACAATGACCACTAACATCACTACATTAAAATCTTTTGAACTAGGTGTCCATTTATATGTGCCTCGCTTATGGAAAATAAGAGTATAGTACATTGCTTGCTATAAACACATTAATCTATCCCAAAGTTCAGTCAGAAAAAGATATTGAAAATTGTTATCTAAATAACAATTGGTTTTAGTGTTATAGGTTGGCTTCCCAAACAATTCCATTATTTTAGTGTAGGTAATGCAAGAAAATAAATCAAATACACTTTTTTCCTTTTATTTTCTTTTCCTTTATTTTTTCCCTTCCCTTCCTCCCCCCACCCTGTGTACAAGCTCACATCTGTAAATGCTAGACAAGCTTTGCCATATTTTTGAGTAAAAGCTTTTCTTGGGGATTGTGCAACACAGATCTCTAGAGCTTATTTATGAAACCTTTATTAACATGGGAGAAAACAGACTCTGTCGCTGGCAAAAAATATATGGTGAATGTTGAAAAAGGATAAAATCAAGCTGAGATATTTACTGCTGTGTGGCAGAAGGAACAGGAACAAATGTGAATTTCTGGTGTGCATTATATGAATTTGAAGTCTGATGATTTCTGTTTTGTGCCCCACCACAAATATGTTCACAAAACAGACACCCCACTTGCATTCCAGCAGCAACATCAGTCTCTTTTGCACTCAACAGAGGGTATGGAGACCCCTACTTAGTCTCTTCAGCAGTTATCTTCATCAAGTACAAATTAAGAACATGATGCTGTTATGCATTGTGTGACTATATAAACCTGAAAGGTTTTCCTGTGAGGAAATAATCTTTCCAATAGAAGGTTGGCTCTGAATCAGAGAATCGTTGAGGTTGGAAGGGACCTCAGGAGGTGGTCTGGTCCAACCTCCATTTCTATAATCCAGTCTAATTATGCTATTAAATTACACATCTTTATCTTAAAAATGGTAATAAACAATTTAGGTTTTTTCTAGCTCATAATTGTTTGCTTTGCTAATTCAGTCTAGCCTTAATCATTTGTACAGTATGTTGACTTTAGGTGCTGCTTATTGTGCAAAATAGATGCTCAGCTGGCTGTCAAGAAGTTCAGTGTCTCCTAAACTGTTCAAATTCTGCACACATGCGTCTTCCATTAACTACAATAGCAACACCTGGATTGCAGAGGAGGACAGAGTTAGTACAATATTCCAGGGCAATCATCTATTTTTTTCACATGTTTTTCTAGGCTTTAACATCAAAAATACCACAGCATTGTTTTCACTCAGATGAAATACTTTTGGTAACATTATGCTGAAAATCAGATTTTTCTAGGAAAGTGCTATATAAAGTACTTTCCATTCATCTTAGTGAAAGGTTTCAGTTTCATTAGCTTCAGCATTTAAGCTTCAACTTCTCTTGCAGATGCAACACATTGTGGTCTCAGTCATCTTAAGTGCACTCAGAAAACAATTCACTGGTTAAAACTCTTATCCCAGACACTTTGAGTCTCATTAACTAACAATATTCTGTCGATGTTATGAAAGCCAAGCGTCTTAACATCAGTGAGAAAATGAACACAGATTGATTTCCTGGAGGTGTTTACTTCGACTCATGTGAGTAAATGAGTTGAGTACAAGCAGTACTTGATTAGGTCACCTAAAGACATTGTCTAGTGTTATTAAAGATGTCTTGGGATTTCTGAGACACTGTTGCAGTGCTGTTGAACAGGACTTACAAGAAGGATGCACCCTTCAGGGGAGGCATCTGGTGGTCAGATAAATATCAGACGTTTGTCTTTAGAAAAATTAACCAAAGAGTCTTTTATGCCAGAGGTGGGTTCCCTTTAAAGTTGGAGAATATCTGCTCAATTAAGTTTTCCCTTCCTAAAGTATAAGGTATAAAATAGGTAGAGATGATCTCTGAAAATGGATTTTTTTCTCTGATGCCTGGTGCAGCTGCAGACATCTATATTTATCTTAGATGGATCTAAATACTATGTGTCAGGAGAAGAACAATAAAAAGGTTGCTTAGCCTTGCTCTTCTCTTACTTTATTGGTCTTTACTTGACCACTTTTGCTGTCCTATGCCTAGTGAGAAGGCTAGTGTTACAAAGGGTACTTGACCTTGTCAGAGTTAACGTTTAAGTACGAGAAGTAGCAAGGGACCAAAAAACTTGAGACAGAATTCCATTTTTATCCTCTCCTTATTTACGCTCAAGAGAGTGAAATCTGATCAAAAGCCTACATTATTATCATGCAGACCTCCAGCTTTCCCTGCATGAGTTAAATTTATAAAGATGTTATCTTTATAAATGTAAGTGCATCAGTATGTAAACAAACATTAAATTGTATCTGTGAAAAGCAGATATAAGGGGAAACATTTTTCCCTCACCTAGGCTCTTTCCATACTTTGTATCTTTTCTTGATTGTTCTTTGAGTCTAGTTAATTTGTTGTCATTGTTCTTCTAAGTTCTTTTAACAGGGTTTATTCTGTCACACCATTATACTTTTCCTCTTGTCATCACTGTTGAAATGTGTTGTTTCCTTCTCTTATATATTTGAAAACGCAGGGAAGAGCTGGATGTTTTGGCAATCAAAGAGTGTAGAAGTAGTATCAGTATGCATGTGTTATGTACTGTCATCATTACAGTTCTGATCTAGCCTTCGTACATATGGATAATTCTCATTAGCAATAATCAAAGTTATATGCTCTAATTAAATCTTTCATATGGCATGTATTAGACACCACATGCTATGTGACTTAAAAATTCTTTTAACTGTAGTCGACATATAAATGACAGTTAATCACAATAGTTCATTAAGGCTATGGGTACACTGATTAAGTAGGGGTAGATGTGGTAGATATAGCTGAGCTAGCTTCAAAGAATTTTTATCATATACTCATGCTGTCTAGCTGTGACAGCATGGAGCTCAGGCTGGGCCACCACCTGGATGGTATGTTGCTTGCTGCATATGTGCTGGCTGTTGCACTGCTGTGGCTGATCTTCCAACAAGAGTAACACTTCTAATCTTTTTGGGTGGTGTCTGTTCCACACAAAGTAGTTTCTGCACTGTGTTTTTATTTATTTCTTGGTTCTAAACCATCACTCTATGTGGTCCTCCTGGCAGTCTCAACATTTGGCTTGTTGCTTGCTTTTTTTTTTTTCTTTTTTTTGGGGAAATGTATTTCTTTAAGTATTTGAGTGACTTCAGCTGGGGTTTAATTATAAGGCAAATCCATTTTTTTTCTGATATAGAATATTCTTTTTAATAGGATTTTTCAAAGCATGAAATTTTGTCTTTAACTGTATGATAGGCATGAAAAATAATTAATTCTTATTGTAAATGGCCCTGAGGGAGAAGTTAGTTTGTCTACAAAACATCCCACAGAAGAATGAAGTCTTGATGACTTTTTGAATCCTGCACTGTTTTGCACCTTAACAAACTTGTTAAGCATGGAATCAAATTAATAGATTTTTTTTTTTTCCCCGTATGTAAGGCCTAAATGTCGACTGAATGGGTCTAGCACATATTTTAGAGCTAGAGCATTAAACCTCTCACTACCAAGGGTCAACTTGCACTTTATGGATGCATCTGAAAATGGCTCTTTCATATGTACCTGAAATCAATACAGTAAAGATGATCTCCACAGGTTCATTAGGTCCAACTGCTCCTATAAAGTGATCACAAATTACACCAAGAAGTATTCTGTCCAAACATAACGGAAAAAAAAATACAAGAAGAGTGGTAAAGCCTTGGAACAATTTGCTCATAGAAGTTATTGAATGTCTTTAGTCGCAGCTACTCAAAACTTGACTGGATAGGGCTTGAGCAACCTGTTCTAAACTCAAAGGTAGCTGTGAGCAAGGGAACAATAATCTCAGACGTTCTTTTCAGTTTAAATTATTCTGAGAATCTATGAATCTGCAAAATCAGGAAGTACAGGCAAATCTCTGCCCACACTTTGCATGCTCTGAAGAGGTCCCTCCAAAAAAAATGCTTTGTCAAGTGACAGACCAAATGAATTGTGCTGATGCACTAGGAACAGCCTATGGATCATGAGCTGTGAAGTAGCAGTTTTGAGCAGTTTAACAACTGTTGCATTTAATCTGCCTAACATAGCTCCTTGTGCAAGCCCAGGTTTCATGTTTCCTGGTAGTGCAGTTACTGCTGTTTCATACAAAGAGAGGAGTGACAAAAATGTAGCAAGTCAGTCTCTTTGACATTCACATGTTTTCTGTAATTAGGTAATTTCTTAACTGTTCAGTTAGTGCTTCTAATTACTTACTAGAGTAAATATAATAATATATAACACAATATATATTATGTAATATAATAACAAAAATAATGACTTATTACTTCATATCTAGAGACCTTAAAAGAGATTAACATTTTTTTTCCCACATGAAGCACTAAAACAAATGTCCACTCAAATAGAAGCTGTGTGTGCTCCTATGTGCATCTATTGGAAACAGACTCCAGACTGGATAGGCAGGTAACTCAAATAGAATGAGACAAGACATTTGGTGATGGGAAATCAAAGCTGGGTAAGTGACAGTAAAACTCTCAGAAAATGTGAAGATTTGAGGTTATGTGGTTTCTCCAGGTGCTATGTAAGAAGGCTGAAGCTCCAGCAGCTTGAAATTTTAACATAAAAAAAGCAATGACACCAAGTGGGATGACCAATTACGTCAGCTAATTTGCCGCTGCAGTGTCAGGCAGAAGGTCATATGCTTAGGAAATTATATCATAACCAAGTTAACAGCCATAACTCTCTAGTTATGTTCTTGTCACAGCTATGAAATCCTACTTTTTTTTTTTTTTTTCTGTTGGGATGGGTGTGTGTGTGGGGGCATGTGTGTGTATAAAACATACAGTAGGTAAATATATTGAAGGGCTCTGGTAATTTCATGGTAACCACAAGAGCAAAGCTCAAGTTGTTTGTGATGTTAACAGAAACCAGAGATGTGCTGTATGTGTAGCCTCATTCACAGTCTCTGAATTGCCTTTTATATAGTTCACGGATCGCACAAGAGTTTAAGAGGAAAAATATTTTCTTTAAACTCATGTACATAATGTCTCTTTTCCTTCCAACATACCAGAAGAAGATCTGATAATTTTGACTTATTGGAAAACATTACTATATTTATTTTTAATACAGGAATACCTTCTGCACCTAAATTTCACTGGAAGATATTTATGTTGTAAATTCTTGCTAAGAAATGAAAATCTAATATCAAAAGTGAAGTCACTCAACCAACTACAATTAATAGAAAATTGATATGACTGAAATATTCTTTTGAAAAGCATAGCTGTCTCATGAGAGAAGATGTAAAGCTTTCCTAGCATCTTGTAGCATTTCTGAAGTTAAGTTTACTATTTTGGATTCCTTTGTCTAAGGAAAAACCTAGGGCACCTCTTTGAAGGTTTTAGAGATGAATAACTTGTTCACATATTTCTTTAACAAGACATTGGTATGTTTTAGGATTTGCTGCTGAATTGTGTTCTCATTTACACCTGTGCAATCTTACTGAAGTTAAATTGAAAGACATTTGCCTAATATAAAAATATCAGGAAAATTAGTGGTACTAAACTTAGTTTACTGAAAACCAAACTACTAGAAATAAGGAAGGAAAGACTGATTTTGCAATACCTCCAGACCACATAGGTTATTAGGCGCTTTCAAACGGAGCCTCTGAACCTTTTGAAGTCTTCCCATCATGACTGCATTGAAGGCAAACTCGTGCAAGTTCTCATTTAAGCAGATTTTTGGTGAAAATTCTTCCCATAATTATATCTGTACAGCCTGGGTGACTGCAGCATTTGACATAGCATTTCTTAGAAAAAAATCTTCGTAAATCAGACAAATGGGACTTTGTTGCATGTGAGTTAGCTTTGGAGATGAAGAGCTCCTTCAGGATTTGCTCCTGTATTAGATGCTGCATAGATGAACTAGTCTCTCCCTGGGCAAATTCATCCTGTTGTGGAGGTTCTGAGACTAACCATTTGGCCTGGAAATACCACCAAAAAGAATGAGGTTCTGTGTGCATGTGTTTGAAATATATATATATTTTTTTTTCCTGGATTCTTTTTTAGCTGTATCAGCTCCCTGTTTCAATTCAGTAAAGAGTTGTACCAGCAAAGCACACTGAAATGGAACAGTGGAAATAGGAATGGATGACTTGTTTTGTAGGAAGAAAGGGAAAGAAAACCTCAACAGTTGCTTAATCTGTCACTGCTGCTGCAAGAAACATATGTAACCATGAAGTATGATAAAGTACAGTTAAAAGTTTCTAGTGTTCCTGAAAAAAAAAAAAAAAGATGTTTTTTGTATGGATGACTTCTGATCTTCCTAGTTCGTGATTGAGACAGAACGTTCGGTATTGGGACCTGTGCTGTTCAATATATTCATCAACGACTTGGATGAGGGAGTAGAGTGCATCCTCAGCAAGTTTGCTGATGATACGAAACTGGGAGGAGTGGCTGACACGCCAGACGGCTGTGCTTCCATCCAGCGAGACCTAGACAGGTTGGAGATTTGGGCGGGGAAAAATTTAATGCAATTTAACAAGAGCAAGTGTAGAGTCTTGCATCTGGGCAAGAACAACACCAGGTTCCAGTATAAGTTGGGTACTGACCTGTTGGAGAGTAGTGTAGGGGAGAGGGACCTGGGGGTCCTGGTGGACAGCAGGATGACCATGAGCCAGCACTGTGCCCTCGTGGCCAAGAAGGCCAATGGCATCCTGGGGTGTATCAGAAGGGGGGTGGTCAGTAGGTCAAGAGAGGTTCTCCTCCCCCTCTACTCTGCCCTGGTGAGACCGCATCTGGAATATTGTGTCCAGTTCTGGGCCCCTCAGTTCAAGAAGGACAGGGAACTGCTGGAGAGAGTCCAGCGCAGAGCCACAAAGATGATGAAGGGAATGGAGCATCTCCCTGATGAGGAAAGGCTGAGGGAGCTGGGTCTCTTTAGCTTGGAAAAGAGGAGACTGAGGGGTGACCTAATTAATGTTTATAAATATGTGAAGGGTGAGTGTCAGGAGGATGGAGCCAGGCTCTTCTCTGTGACATCCAGTGATAGGACAAGGGGCAATGGGTTCAAGCTGGAACATAGGAGGTTCCACTTGAATATGAGAAAAAACTTCTTTACAGTGAGGGTGACAGAGCACTGGAACAGGCTGCCCAGAGAGGTTGTGGAGTCTCCTTCTCTGGAGACATTCAAAGCCCGCCTGGATGCATTCCTGTGCGATCTGATCTAGGTGTTCCTGCTCCGGCAGGGGGATTGGACTAGATGATCTTTCGAGGTCCCTTCCAATCCCTAACATTCCGTGATTCCGTGATTCCGTGTATAGCTTGGGCTTTCAAGCAAAGTGGAGATATTCTCTGGATCTTACAGGCTTTCAGCTGCTATCTTTTTTACTGCTCTCTTCTGTACTCTAATCACATGGTAGATGAAGAAGCTCAACACGAGCTCACAATGCGTACTTGCAGCCCAGAAAGCCACCTGTGTCCTGGGCTGCATCAAAGGAAGCGTGGCCAGAAGGCTGAGGGAGGTGATTCTCCCCCTCTACTCTGCTCTCATGAGACCCCACCTGGAGTACCGCATCCAACTCTGGGGCCCCTAACACAAGAAAGACATGAACCTGTTGGAGCGAGCCTAGAGGAGGACCATGAAGATGAACAGAGGGCTGGAGCACCACTCGTATGAGGACAGGCTGAGAGAGTTGGGGCTGTTCAGCCTGGACAAGAGAAGGCTCCAGGGAGACCTTATAGCAGCCTTCCAGTACTTAAATGGGGCCCAAAGGAGAGATGGGGAGGCACACTTTTTCAGAGTGATAGGACAAAGGGTAGTAATTTTAAGCTGAAAGAGGGCAGATTTAGATTGGATATTAGGAGGAAGTTTTTTACAGTGAGAGTGGTGAGACATTGGAACAGGTTGCCCAGGGAAGTTGTGGATGCCTCATCCCTGGAGGTGTTCAAGGCCAGGCTGGATGAGGCTTTGAGCAACCTGGTCTAGTGGGAGGTGTCCCTGCCCATGGCAGGGGGGTTGGAACTTGATGATCTTTAAGGTCCCTTCCAACCCAAACCATTCTATGATCCTATAACATTTACTGTTTCTTTTTTGCTGCTGGAATTTCCAAGGACCCCAAATTAGTTTGTCAGATCGCCATGACCCTTGCTAATAATATAACTGTTCAAAATAATAACTTTTAAAATAAGACTTTATCTTATCCTTGCTATCTGCATTAGATCTCAGCTAGTGAACTATAATTTATCTCTTTAGCTTGTTGGTGGTTTAATAGGTATGTGTTGTTGCAAAGTAATAAGACAACGGGAAAATAATAACTCAGCATTAGAAACATGTTTTCATTCCATGTGTGTGTATGTGTGTGTCTGTTGTAATTCATTACTTCCACTGACCTCAAATTTGGCAAAAAAAAAATCACTCAGCTAGAGAGATAACCTACATACCTTAAAGCCCAGATTCTTTTGTCTATGGATTTGGAACATGAAGGCAAAATTAAGTTTGAAGTGGGAATTCATTTTACAGTGCTAACTGAAGAGCAATTGATCTTACTCCAATGTACAGCAGAGAACAAAGACATGTGGGCTATAATCCCAGTGCATGAGAGCAATGATATACTGAACAGACAACAGATTTTTAGGATTAAGACAAATTTAGCAAAGTGAAATAAAAAGAATAAGATACAGTTACTGGCTGAGAAGTTCTGTACTGTGAATGAGAGCTACAAATATCTTGCATCATGATATTTGTAATTTTTTTAAAAAAAATCAACATTTGGTAAAGAGACATAAGTAAAAGTGGAGAAGAAATATAAAGCTGTATATTGTATAATGGTGAGTGCAAGTGAGAAATGTCTAAGGAAGTCAGAGTAAGTCAAAAATTATATCCATATAGTACTGATAGAGAGATATAAAGAGCAGAGAGTCTAAAAAGACAGGAGAGCTGCTGAGTATGAAGTTCAATTAAAGCAAAGTGAATAGAGGAATGAAAGAATGCACAGCCTGAGATAACGACAGAAGCTGACTGATGCTAGGCCTTGAAAATATTTCTGTCTGTTCATCTTGTAACAACTAAGTGAAAAATACCTATCAATAAGGGGCATCTACACATCGATGATGGGAGAAGGCCTGAGACTCAGAATGAAGGTTTAAGTGACTGTCAAGTATAGAATGAATTACATATCAAAGCCTGAATATGTGGTTACTCCAGATCTTCAGCGGACATTGCTGGTAACCACAAAGTTTGTCTCCTAATCTATCATACAACATTTTCCAGGGATGCAGAATGCAGCCAGCTAAGGCTGGGAGCTTAAACGTAAACGCCCTCAAGTATAATTTCTGTTAAAACATCATGAAAAGGATTTTTATATTAAAATCATATTTGAAACAAGTTTAGGAAAAACTCTTGGATGTATTATCAACCATGCCTGTATTTTATGGATTCCTTCACTTTAAAGTAATCACGCAAGGCTTCTCAATATTAATTTTGCAAATACTTGTTGGACTTTGTCACTTAAGATATCCTGATTCGTTTTGTTCACCATTTAACACTGTTTCCTACCATTACACTAAGAAAAATTCTGATCAGGAGAAGCTTTTATGGTGAGAAGAGGTATGATATTGTGCACTCCTTTGACACCTTTGTTTTGAAGTCAGTTGTGTGCTTCTGCTAACTTTACTGACTGTCTGGTCTGATGGCATCCTGAGGTTCAATGGGAAACACTCAGGACAGAGCCACAGAGCAAATGGATAACAGAGCAAGGAATACGATTCAGCAGCCCTTGCTCTTAAGTGAATTATCCAGTATTTTGACCCATGTAATGTCTTCCTGGTATTTTTTTTAATACGACTGCAGAGAACTAGTTAAGTATTCGTTGCTTGTTTTAGAGGAGAACTAATAATGGATGTGTTAAGTAAAGCAAACCAAGCATTGCAGAAAACAAAAGATGAACTATCTAAATTTATTCCTATTCATTTTATATGTTCCAGATTCAGAACAATCTGTGGGCAGGGAATGCGGCTAGCGGTTCTGTGGTTACTTCCTGCATGCTGCCACGAGATACGTCCTCCTGTATGACACCTTATTCCCATTCACCCCGGACAGATTCTGGCTACACAGGCTTTTCAAACCACCAGAATCAGTTCAGCCACGTGCCCCTCAATAATTTTTTCACTGACTCTTTACTTTCTGGGGCAACCAATGGACATGCTTTTGAAACCAAGCCGGAGTTTGAAAGGAGGTCCTCCAGCATTGCAGTTCTACGGATGAAAGCCAAAGAGCATGCTGCAAATATTTCCTGGGCCATGTAATATAGCAGTACCTTTTCTTAATTTCCTTTTTTTTTTTTTTTCAGTAGCAAACTGAAAACACTTTTATTTCCCATATTTAAAGGACATAACAATAAGCTGCTGTGTGTTGAATGCTAGAAAACATAATATACACAATGTCTGCTTAAACAAATGCAATAAAATATTTAACAATAAAAAAAGAATAAACCAAATAGATTTACCATGCATCAAGCTCAACAAGCCCTCTTTGTTTTGGTTTTTATATAGAAATATGTTTTGCTGTACCAGTTGATGAAATATGATTATAGAATTTGCAAAAAAGAATAAAACTATTAAGCAAATATGTCTACTCCATTGGTTTTTGGCAGTCCGGTATGCTTTACAAATGAATACTTCATAAGGGAACAACTCTGTAAAGAAAAACAAATTTATTTTTCTAAAACCATGAAGTAAATCTCTAAGTACACCATGCAGAGAAGGAAATATATGATCGTTCATGATGTAGGTGGAATTTGTAAACCTAACTCTCAGCACTGTGCTGCTACTCTGAGCCAGCTCATCTGTTTTGCTAAATGCATGGTGAGCTCGTTGCAGTTATATCAATATACAACTAATGTAATTAGTATAGAGATACTCCTTTATTTTATGGACCTGAGTGTATTCCTACTAAAGATAATAAGATTTTTTTTTTTGCCAAACGTATCCCTAAAAGGAGTATTGTGGTATTTAATAGAGCTTTCAAAGACATGCACAAGTTAAGTAAATCAACTAGTGTTTAAGTTCAATCTTGAAGGTTGCAGACAGGGTGTCTTGAAACTTAGGTGACTAGAAGAGGGCATGGAATAGTACTGCAACACTTTCAATAGAATTCAGATTTATTAAAAAACCCACAACGACAGCAAAGTCTTACTTCCAATCCAGTCAGTCATACTAACTGTTTTTGTTATGCTATGGTCAAATTGAAAAGCAAAAAGTCCAACAAGGCTTGACAGTTTCAGTCTGTAACTGATCTAAAGATATTATAAGAGTATATTTAATTTAGTTTTAGTTACAGTTTGTTGATATTTTGCTTATTTGGAGTTTTTTTTTCAGAGTGTAAGACTGGTTTGCTCCCTTTAAAGTCAATAGGAAAAATGTTTTTTACTGCAGTGGCAGCAGGATTTGGCTCTCAGCTCCCAGCCTATCACAAAGGAATTAAAATGTCAGCAGACTTTCTGACATTTCTAGTGGAAAAAAAATAGAGAAGAAAAATACTTTACATCTGGAGAATTGCTATCTGCTTTGATTTACTTCTCCTCCCTTTCCCCTGTCACATTCCAAGCTCCTTCAGATGAGTGAAATGTCAGGCTCTTTGAAAGCAACAGTCAGTCTCTCAGGTTCATAAAGGCAAAGTAAATTAATTGAAATAAAAAAGGACTAGCATGGCTGTGATTAGAACAGGATACAACTCTCTGGGTACCCCTTGCTCCCTCTTGCTCTTCTCTCTGGCCATTAGTTACGAACGGAGGGTGGACAGGGGAAGAAGGGAAGATCAGGGAAGCACATTTCATCACAACTGAAAAGCTCCCAGCACTCACAAAAACAAACCCCAAAATTGTGTCTGCTCCCACTCAGGAGGCTAAGCTTGAAAACAAAACTAGGAGGTGGGTCTTTTCTGTAATCTTTCAGTGGAATAAACAAACTTAACTTTGAAGCCACTAAAATCAGTTGAAAACAGGAATTTTACAGAAGATTCTTACACAGCTGACTGAAAGGAAGATTGTCCTATTTGCCACTACTAATAAATTCAAAGTTTAACACATACATATACTCCAGTTTGTGGTTTCCTAATTTTATTCTCCTTCTAAAAGTTAACTTCAACTTTGGCCTGAGGAACGGGGAAAGAGTATTCTGGCTAGAATTTCTCTTTTCCTTTTTATGATCTGTTTGGATAGCAGTAAAATGAACCTTATGATTTAAAGCAAAAGAAAAAGAAATCTATTAGTACAGGTAAAGACAGTAGTTTTATATAGACACTTGTGCCATGTGCAGAAGGATGAAAGTGGTGGAAATACAAGGTGGTTTTTTAGCAGGATGAACTGTTTCCAGGTCTAAAATGTGTTTTCCTTTTTTTTCTTTCTTTTTTCTTTTTTTTTTTTTTTTTTTTCATTTTATTTTTTTTTAAGGTATTTCATTTAGAACATTTCAAATAGATTTTTAATATACATTTTATTTGTGGATAA
>VZTO01006930.1:0-32434 GCA_013400615.1 Syrrhaptes paradoxus
AACAACAACAACAAAAAATGAGTTTAGACATCTGTGTCCTGCCTGAACAATTAATTTTTAATTTTGTACCAGAAATAAACTTACTTTTAAAAGCATATGTTTCTCACTGGGAGTTAGATACATTTTGTTCTCATAGTAGTCCACACACAAATTTACAATATCTGCAAGCAGTTCTTCATAGCCAACAATCACCTCCAACTGCTGCTGTAAAGACTGGGAAAAGAGAAGAGGATATTAGTCAACTAGTTATACTCCCCAGGGAGTAACAATTACTACCCAAACTGGAAGAGTTTGATTTTAATAGTTTTGTGAAGCATTAGGTATTTTTTAAAAAGACAATTAAAGCTTACCTGTGTTATCTTGTTGTGGTTGGCGAGGAACATGGAGAGGTTCTGAGATTCTTGAATGGACTGAGGATCTGCCATTTTCCGCAGGAACTGAGCAGCTCTTTGAAAACAGAAGAAAAAACAGTATTTTCCTTCAACAGGACTGTCTGTAACCAAATCTGTCCCCTCTCAATAGAAGCACATTCAACCCCGAATCTACCAGGGGAACTGTAAGTTGCCAGCACATCTTTAACTGCCAGTACAACGGTACATCATTCACTGCCTATTGTCAACTTCAGTGCATCTCCCACTCCAGACTCCTGAAGCAAGCAGAAACCCGGCAGACATAGCCAGTATTTTTTTGCCACAGCTTTATAAAAGTGAGTTATCCAAACACAAGCTATAGACTTGATAAATCTGTGTCAAGAGCCTGTTTCATAAAAAATAAAGCAAAGGTTTTTTAGCAAAATAGCTAAAAAGGTGAAAGTTCACTATGAGAGAGATATGGACTCAATGGTTCCCAAATGAACTGTTTTCCAAACCCAAATCCACCACTGCACCCTATTTAAAAAGACCGAATCCAAATCAACCCAAAACCCATTGGGTATATCCCTCAACTGCTGGGAGAAACAGTGGCTCTATAGACCCAAGCCATGCAACAACCCAGAAAAAGTCAGCCTTCCAGAAAACAGTGCCCTTCAGAAACACCCTTCCAAAGAAAAAAAAATGCAAATCAAATAAGTTTAAGAGGTCTCCAGGCACAACTACAAAAGGCAACCACTGGTAGAGGCAGAAATTAAATCTCATGTAAGTGGAAGCAGCACAGACAAAATTGGCTAGTTATTGCCTAAATGGTTTTCTTTACGAAAAACCACAGAGACTACAGCTGGTATAAAGACTGTCTTCTGCTGCTCTGGCCTCCACGTTAAAAAAAAGATACCCAATACCATCTGGCAACTCCAGCACAAAACTTGGACACCCTTCTCCTCTCCTTGCTACACCTGCGGTCATGACGACCTTGAACAGCAAAGCTGAAATGTCTTAAGAAGCAGCATAATAACAACTCCCAGCTACAAAAGTCAAAAGTGGATGCCAAAAATAGAATAGAATAGGATAGGACTGAATAGACTAGACTTGAAAAGAACAGAACAGGATAGAATAGAAGTAGCACAAGCCACCAGAAAGCCAGTTGCCTCTCAAACTTAAAAAGTTCTATTAAGCAAAGCATATTCATTATGTTTAGCATACACCAAGACAGAAGTATTTGATAGCTTGGTGTTAAAAGGCAGAAGAATCTTTTGCTGCTGGAAGAACGGCATAAAGAAAACAGATTTACTGATCTGCCTAACTGCAGTCAATGCATCTCTAATTTCAGGGTAATCTGTCCCAAGGTGTAGAGACTCCTTCTGAAGAGAAAGCTGTCAGAAAAAGAGCAACTGCTGCCATCTTGCGGGAGGCCCGTGTCCTGGCAGCAGAAACCCAGGTCCTGTTGCTCCTTTTCACTTACCGCTTGTAGGCTGAATGGTCATTCTTCACGCTGCACTTCATATTTTTCAGCTCATCCAAGACCGCAAACATGTTGATGAATTTCCCCAGCGTGATCAGATATGCTTCAGACACAAAGTCCTTTCTCCTCTCCGCGTGGCACAAGCGTCTCACCTCCCCACAAAACCGCTCAATCGCATTTCTCTAATGGGGGGGAGGAGGGAAAGTGAGAAACAGAGAGTAAAAAAGTCATGACATTTCCAGAAGAAAAGCTTCATCGCACAACTGGAGCTGGTCCAATGAAAAGCACCACTGAAACAGAAAAAATGNCAAACCCAAATCCACCACTGCACCCTATTTAAAAAGACCGAATCCAAATCAACCCAAAACCCATTGGGTATATCCCTCAACTGCTGGGGGAAACAGTGGCTCTATAGACCCAAGCCATGCAACAACCCAGAAAAAGTCAGCCTTCCAGAAAACAGTGCCCTTCAGAAACACCCTTCCAAAGAAAAAAAAATGCAAATCAAATAAGTTTAAGAGGTCTCCAGGCACAACTACAAAAGGCAACCACTGGTAGAGGCAGAAATTAAATCTCATGTAAGTGGAAGCAGCACAGACAAAATTGGCTAGTTATTGCCTAAATGGTTTTCTTTACGAAAAACCACAGAGACTACAGCTGGTATAAAGACTGTCTTCTGCTGCTCTGGCCTCCACGTTAAAAAAAAGATACCCAATACCATCTGGCAACTCCAGCACAAAACTTGGACACCCTTCTCCTCTCCTTGCTACACCTGCGGTCATGACGACCTTGAACAGCAAAGCTGAAATGTCTTAAGAAGCAGCATAATAACAACTCCCAGCTACAAAAGTCAAAAGTGGATGCCAAAAATAGAATAGAATAGGATAGGACTGAATAGACTAGACTTGAAAAGAACAGAACAGGATAGAATAGAANCAGATATGCTTCAGACACAAAGTCCTTTCTCCTCTCCGCGTGGCACAAGCGTCTCACCTCCCCACAAAACCGCTCAATCGCATTTCTCTAATGGGGGGGAGGGGGGAAAGTGAGAAACAGAGAGTAAAAAAGTCATGACATTTCCAGAAGAAAAGCTTCATCGCACAACTGGAGCTGGTCCAATGAAAAGCACCACTGAAACAGAAAAAATGTTTCAAGCATCCAAGGCTAACAAGGCATCAGCACAGACTTTCCAGCTCCACCTCTGTGTACTTGCTGTGTGCCACAAGTGTCACCAGTGATTTTTGTCACAGAGTTTGCCTGGCATAAGTGGTAAGGTTCTCCTTTGCAGTCTAAAAAGTCATAGAAGTTTAAAATCCCTTTGAAACATGCAATTTCATCTTCTTTAGTGAGAAGGTGTATATGCATTAAAAGGCAGATTATAGGTACATTCTCTTAAAACAAAAACCCCCCACAGCACACTGATCAATAGCCAACTCGCAAAATCATCCTGCCACATGTTAATTTGAGGGCTTATTTCCAAGCGTGCTTCGGGGCCATGGGATATGGAAATTACAAGTACAAAAAAAGACAGCAACTTTGAATGTAAAGAGGAATCTGTTCTGAGTTTAGAGCACTAATCTCCTTGAACAAAAGGAGACTGTTTGTAGTCAGCAAGATCTGCCAGCTGGGGAAGAGGACAGGAAATATTACATTTCATTCAATCTCCTCTTCCTGTGTGCTCTGGGGCTCCCAGGCTCTAGCTGCACTGGCTCCCTATGAATAATGCCTGGAAACATCCTCAGTCCATTGAACCAAATGGCAAGCTGCCAGCATGGGAGGAGAAAGCAAGACAGACTGCTATTCTCCAGGGCCCGTGTAGCTCCGGTGGCTGGCAGGTCACAACAACTGGTGTAGCTTGCCTCAATTACGAATTTCCATAGCAAAGTTGCACCTGCTCCTCTGGTGTCCAGACTTGTGGATCCCTCACCCCCCCACCAAATGTTTTCTGTGCCAAGATGCTTTTATGTATACATGTGAGACATTATATTTCTGTTTCCTTTCTTCCTAAAGTGCCAGAACTGTCCCCATGCGCTACATAGGGACTATATACAATTACCTTTCATTTTATTCTGAAAGTCTCCATGGAGATTGCCTTAAGTTTTTAAGATCGGCATTAGAAATTCTGCCCTACTGAGAGACAATACGGGGTTTTTTTTCTTCAAAGTGTAATGGTCAGGTTCAGTATTTGAGCACACAATATCAAGCATGCAAAAGAGAAATACAAAAAGAGAAGCCTAGTGACAAATTTTGTTTCCATTTCTTTTACCTGAAAGTACATAAAATTCATCAGTTTTGTGACTTCTGGCTCCAGAACTTCCACAGTTTTCTCATAAATTTCTACTCTGTTAGGCTGCTCATTGCACTTGACCTGAGGACAATTAAAGAGATCATTACACTTGAAATTTTTCCTGATAAAGCCTCAGAAACTAAGATCCTCAATGACAACTTGAGAAAATGTATTACCACCCCAAAGAGACAAACTTAAGGCATAAATTGCCTATTTTGGTAATTTTATTTTCTAAGATTAAATGTGCGTGTTAAAAAAAAAAAAAAAAAATCTAAGATTTTTTTCTCTATTACCTTATGGCAAATAATTTAGTTTTCAAACACCTCTGTATGGTTAGGACAATTTTCTTCCCATATTATTAAGCCACTCACTGAAAGTCATGCACTAAAATAGGGCCAAAACCAGAAATTAAAACAGATTACCTGTTTTCCACTCTAAATATTTAAACAACAGGATAAGCCTTCCTTGCATTTCAGTACAAAAATAATTGCACTATATACTCCTTATAAAGCAGGCAGATGTCAGCTCACGGTTATAATTTTGCTTTCATCAGTTTTCGGATGCATCTTAATATTCTTCCCACCCCCATGCAGCCATCCCTAGACACTTGAGACTGCCTATGGACTTCTCAGCTATTCACAGGCTTTTAATTTTCATATAGATCAATAAACACTGCACAGCTCTGACATTCAGTAAATTACTACCTAGGACGTCTAGAAGCTTAAATGTTTAACATGAATTTTAATTATCACATGCTATGGCACTTGTTAAAACTGTTCTGAACTTAAGCATTACATTGGAGGGGGTCCATTCTCTTGAGTGAAACTTAATTTTTACTTCAAACAGATCTGACAGTCAAAGATTTTCCTTCTAGAGCACATTTCCCCTATACTACTCTTGAACCAACCAGTAAGATTAACACAAAAGCCACGAGGTATTGCTATAGGTCCTTTATCAAAAAAAGAAGTGACCAACTGGTCCCCAAGTGCTAAATATACAATAGCATGTGCAGCTTGCCGATTTGTGAGTCAAAGTAGACCATATTTCATAGCCCCTTGATAAAGCTATATCTGTGCAACTCCTCATCAAAACAATATAGAAGTTCACATGATGCATGACAATTTAATTTTCATCCTTTACCTGAGGAATGGCTCTTGAGCAGCTTCTCCATGTGTATAACATGACTGCATATTCTTGACCCTCTTCTAGCATTTCATTCTGTAAGAAAGACACTCAGCATAATTAGGGATTGTAATACAAAAGGGTTAAATTCACTTGTCTTCCATCATTCCAAAACCATCAGTCCAAACAAACCTATTTCTTTTATCAGAACGTATATGTACAAACACAAATATATTGCAAGCTGAATCATATATCATCCTGTATGTATGTAAAATAATATTACCATAATTCATAGGCTCAGGTGTCATACTACACATATTAGGGCTCACCAGCTACTGATGTCCAGCTTGGCTATAATCTAGCAGCTACAAAAAATTGTTTATTCTCAGTCATCTGTTTTAGCACCCACCCTAATTCTGAGAGAATTCACATCATCATCTTCATATCACATAAGTCAACAAACGCCTGTCAGATCACTCATCAACAACTGCAGCAATTATGCCTACCTGACAACAAAAATTATTATCTCCCCAAATCAGACTGGTTTTTGTGTTGTTCTTTCTTCCCAAAACTAAAGACACTGCGATCGATAAATAAAAATGCTAATTTGAATAGGGGAGGTGTGTATGTGTGTTTGCTTTTCTTTTTAAACTCGGGTGCTGCAGGTGGCATGGTCAAGGATGAAGGAGTCAGCACATGCAGAGCAATATCCTTTTTTTACTTGTCAAAGGAGAGGGCCTACAGCATCCAAACAATCAAAGCAGGTTAAGGAGTCGCCAGATAATTTTAGGAGTAGATTGTTGGAAATTTACATAATTTTCAGTAGCCAAATAATCAGTTTCTTAACCTGCTCATTCCACTTTCTGTGAATTGGCTTTAGAATTACAAGACATGTCATTCCCTCATTTTCCAAGCGTGCCAGGAAATGACAAAAAGTTCAGTACAGACCAGTGTCTGCAGCCTGCAAGTTCTCTTGTATCCCAAAACAGCAACACTGTCAGCAGAGACGGATGGAGTTACTAGCACGAAGTCTCATTTGGTATTGTGGAACTGTTAAAAACCACAGAACACTTTGCACAAAAGCATGCCAACAAACCATACACACTCCACAGTGAGGAAGCCAACAAAAACCCTTCAATACCAACTGACTTCAACACTTATACTGACAGAAAAGTAGTGGAAATTTGGGAGGATAGAAAGTAATTTTTCACTCAAGTTACAGCAGCTACCTGCCAATACAACCAACTCACCTCAGAATACTGGAAAAATACACTACAAAGGCAAGAAACTTCTGAGCAACGTTGGCTGATCAAGAAGAAAGACCACTTTAAAATTATAATGAAGTACAAGTACAAAAAGAAAAGCCACACACTTTTCCATCTCACTCTCTCCTGGAAGTGTTGTAGGTAACCTGGTTTGTGGTTTTCTGTGACCACAATTTCTACAATGAAATGCAAGAAGACATGTTCCTCTCCTTTTATTCCAAGTTAACACAAAAGTATATATCTGAACATCTACTGACCATGCTAGAATGGACTGTAGCTTGCTCAATGTATCTTGCAATGCCAGTGACAAATGCATTTCTGTCTTCAAAATTAGTGTTGAAGTTTGGCTGCAGAGAAAGCAAAATGCAGAGTTTAATCTGTGGTAGGGAAAATAATTTTTTTATATATTGCAAATATAAACACACTTCGGTTTTGGGTTTTTTTGTTTTGTTTTTTAAACCACATATTCTTTTTCTTAACAGCAATGGGAAATGGAAAAACTTTTTCCTACAGTGACAACAGACCTGGTAAAGCAGAGATGATGGCGGGGGTTCAATACACGGTTGCTGATCTGGCAATGGTAATTCTTCCAAGAGATCCACATTGGACAAGGCATCCTCCAGTGTTACTTGAGCAGTCATTTTGCACCTGGTTAAAAATACATACATACATCCAGATATGTATACACACATACATATAACTTTTTATATGTTGTTATATACACAGAAAACATATGAGTAATATGAAAAGCAGGGAACTACTTACGTTGTGGGAAATGTGCAGTTTCCCTTCAACCATAACAGAAGGGAAACAGTCAAACTGAAACCAGCTGGCTTTAATATACACGTTTAAAAAGACTTAGGACTAACATCCTCCTCCTTACTTCTATGAGTCGAGAAATATTTCTCTTTGCCCATGGCTGCACACCAGAAATACACAAAAAATAGAGCAAAGGATGAGCTCTAATGCACAGAAAAGAAAGGAAGACTACTATGTAATCTTCTCTGCTTAAACTAGAAGGAAAGGTATTCTGGTATGTTTCAGTTACAACAAACACAGAAAAATCCTGTAACAAGAGCGGGTATAAAACTTTCCTGTAACATTTCAGTTTTGAGCCTATGAGTCTTCAAACCCTTTACACACAGATCCTCAGGAGACCTGGCTGCAAGAAGGTACCAGCAGCCTCCAGTGTTTCATGTCCAAGGAAATCCAAATCCACCTGGAGTAGTTAGTGACAGAGAGGCACAACACCCCTTGGGGTCATGGCAACCGCACTGCATCTCTGACTGCTGCCACTGCAGGGGTGTTTAAACCAAGAACAGCAACAAGAATAAATTTTAGGAAGAAAGTGTAGGGTGGAACAACTCAATCATACACTTTTGTATAATGATCTACTCATCCTCCTCGGCAGAGTAAAAAATTCCCCATTTTTAAGACACCTCTAATCAAGCTGTCTCTATTTTTTTCTATAGGGCTTTGCAAGTTATTTTCCCCCGCCGACCAGGGCAACACCATGCACCTACTGTGAAAGGACTGGCTGAGCACTCCCTGGGCTCCAACCAGGAGGGCAAGAACACAGAGAAGCAGGGCCCTGCCTGGCACATGTCACCCCTATGGAGCCATGCCACCCCCACGTTTAGGGGGCAACAGGCAGAACTCACCGCAGCTTTGCCAAAAGCTCACTGTGGGATGGGCTGGTAATCCCACCACCAGCTGCACTTTTAGTGGCCTGGCAGAAAAACCTCCTCACTTTCTTTTGCCTATTATGGTTTCCTGGGGAAAGCCCCACAGAAACAGCAGATTTACCCTCCAAGGAAGGGCTCAGCTGACCAAACCAAAAAAACCCCCAAACCTCCAAAACCCAAAGCAAAGAGAACGAAGTAGAAGTGACTACCTATGTACCTGCAGAGACCAACCCTGTGTCCCAAGACCTCACCACAAAGCTGATGCACAATGTACAGAGAGCTCACCGACAGCTTTAAACAACCACCATCAGGGGCCTTTCACTTCTTGAAACCCCAACTCAAACCTTGCTTCAAGCCTGGGCATACAAGTTTTCCTTCAAATAAATAAATAAATAAACACCCATATAGTGCAATTTGTGATCCCTGCCAAAAAATGAGGAAGGACCGGAATGACAGGAGTGCTGGCTGGCAGACTTATGCCGGGACACTTGCCCAATATCTGCCTACACCCAGCTGAAGCTCCTTCACAAGAACCACAGTTATTCTCAAATTAGGGACTGGCAAAAACCACAGAGTCCTCTCTTCAATAAATAAACAAATGCCAAAAAAATTTCCACGTCTGGGTGAAAGTCCTGTGAGGAGATCAGACTGTCAACAGTTTTGTCCTAAAGGAAATGGAAGAGAGTTTCTAAGAAGACAGAGCATTTCAAATAAACATTATTTTAAATTTTGGTCTGAGTATCAATAAAAGAAGCTTTAGCTAAAAAAGAAAACAACACAACACTACATAGGTTGGTTTAACTGAGAGGCTCCTCTTAACTTGAAGCTTTTCCTCCTTTTAGCCTCCCTATCAAAGCAGCAAAGGCTGTGTGGCTGCTCCGGGACGTGCCGGCAGTGGGACACATGGGCCCGTGTCCCTCTCCCCTGCAGCGCCCCAGGACAGGCAAACGGCCACAAAATGCTGGCTCCAAGAAAGCACAAGAGGGGCATGATACACAAAATTGCTCCACCCGTGCTCCAAAAACCACAGCGAAAAATGGCATTCCATTCTGCACAAAAAATTACTGCTCTTATCCGCTTGAAGGTGAGCTGGCATTTAATGAAAGAAAACTATCAATGCCCTCTCCCCATTACACACATCTTCTTTCTCTTCCCAAAACACGGTCCACTGATGACTCAGGTCCCTGCTGCAGGAGAGAGCCAGGCATATGCAAAAGCCAGGCTCCTGACCTGTGTTTCCTCAGCGCTATAAACAAATATTCTGAAAACACAGCCCTTAATCCCCATGCCCACTATTTCAGAAAGCACACCTGCAATGGTTCGGGCCTCAACATTTATGATTGCACAGGAGTGATTCTCCACCATCAGCTTTCTATTCTCAGACTGTAAGACACTAGACTATCTGTGGATTTTTTAATTTTAATACTGGGAAGTAATTTAGAAATAGAAACCAAAGCATAAGGAAAACCAAAATGCCATCTCGCTTATGCTGTCGTCTATTTAATGGCACACATCTGGGAAAGCCCCCTTCCCAGGCCAGAGGTACAAGCTCAGAAAGAAAAGCTCCCTGCCGCCCTCTGCACTGTGAGAAGAAATACAGGAAAGCACATTTTTCCAAGCCCTTCAGCATGATTTCCCAAAGACAGATCAGCATTTTTTGAACCAGGAAAGCGTAAGTAATTGGGTGCGGACTGTTCAAAACCCTGCTTGTTTTAAGGTCGCTCGCTGACAGCTCAGCTTTGTAATTTTGATGAAAGGTATCCACACACCTGGTGTTTCATTGGCCAAGTTTAATGCTCCTGTTCTCCACCTCTTTACTTGGGTACCTAGCAAGATGTGAAAGAGGAAGCAGCTTCTTCCTGCCCAGCTTTGACATGTTTGCAAGTGCTGCGAGGGATGATTCACTCTTCCCCTTTGCCCCCCCAAGAAGCAACCAGTGGAGGTTTGACCACATCGGTGGCGGGGAACAGCTGGAGCTCAGCCACACTCACACCCTCTTAGCAGGGAGACAACATCCCACAGCCAGGTGACACCACCACACAGTCCTTGCCACCTCCTTGCGTGATGTGGAAACCCTGGAACCAGGACAGAAAAGATTTCCTTGAAGTTCAGGGGTTTTTTTCCCCTTTCTTTTCCTCTGTTACTGTTAACAATGCCAGCTCCAAAAGACAAGGTACAACAATGAAGGGCTGGCAAAAACAGGTTTTTTTTCCCCTCTAAGTCTCAGCAAAATTAATTTAGAAAAATTAAAATTCCCAAGATACAAAATTGGATAGTTTTGCCTCCTTGAGAGTCACTCACTATGAGTTCTTAGAGGTGAAATTGCCGGGCAGGAGAGCTAAAACTTTAACAGGCTCCTTTGTGGCAGAGAACATATGAAACTGCAAAGACCTACTTAAAAAATTCAGAAGCTTTAGTCTGATTAGGATTTTACCTAAATTAGAACAAATTAAAACACTGTAGTTATACTGAAAATTACAGTTGTACTAGTACATTTACCTAAGCTGCAAAGATTACTTTCATACTAAATTCCTACAAAGTTGTGTTTTCAGCTTTGGACCTACCTGAGATTTTCCAGGATGGATTTTCTCAGCTAGAAGATGTGTAAGAAATAGTTTTGAAATAATCCTCTTTTTATTTTTACCTTTGTATCAGGAGCAATCATTAGAGCAGGAAAATCAAAATGCACTCCAAGAACATGTTTTCCCAAATGTACACAACTTCATTGAAAACCGTTCCTTATCTGACATTCTCTTCCCAGCAGAGAGAATCACATGCGTCAGCATGCTGTTTAGCTAAATTTTTGGTGTTTGATGAGCACATTCAGCTTTCTACCCAGGAGACAGCAGCATCTGTGCTGATTCTCAGCTCCTTTTTCTGGATTTCAAAGCAAGAAAATCAGTCTCCTGCACAGACAAGCTTCAGCCTTACAGTGCCAAGTCCCAGCATACCCAAGGATAAGAGGTATCAATCACACAGTTTTCAGGGAAACTTTGAGTATATTAGTGCCACTGACTAGCTTAAATTAAGATATTCTTCTTTTTCTTCAGTTCTGAAGGAGATGAGCCCTGGCTGGGCCTGATGTCCTGCTCAGAAAAGCTTTGTGCCACAAAGAAAAAAAAACAATAAAAGGCACCTGACTCTGAAGTCCCTTTAGCATTGCTTACATTTTGATTTAACTTCAGATATGGCTTATTATTGAAACATATTCAGACAAAAGATTTTCCAAGCTTTTTTAAATGTCACAATACTGTACTGTTGTTCACAGCCATGCAACTGTGTCGTAGGCAGTGCCCTGCTCACAACATCGCTCTGAGATTTAGAGGAGATGAGTGCCAGTCGTAATAGAGACACCGTTTCCACATCTCCATCCTTACAGAATAATGTTGAAGTCTTTGCAAAAGATCTATATTTTTAATTCCAAGCATATCACAAAACACCCAGCATGCATCTCTCAGCCTCCTGAGGCTTCAGACTATATATATAAATATATAAATATGAACAGCAGCAAATTATGGCAAAAGTCTTTTGGACAAAAAAAAAATTAAAAAAAGAGTGACCAGAAGAAATAATAAAACAGAAGGTAAGAACTGAGAAAGAGAGTAGAAAAAAGAGCCTTAAATTCAGGATCACTATGAGGGAGAGGACTGCTGTATTCAGCTCTCAAGCTCGAAGTTAAAAAAATTCCCCCAAATTCCAGGGAGTTGAATAGTTATAAAAAAAACTTTTAAGTTTTTAAAATTTCTTCCAGTGACAAAGTTAAGCTAGTCAGATTATTTATCAAAGAGAAGATCAAAAGACAACTCAGGCACTCAATCTATAAATAGCTAAAACAGGAAAATGATGCTTGATAATAGGAGATAGTTCTTACACATGTTTAGCAACAGTGCATGCAATTCAACAAATGTAACTTGCAGCTAGCAGCCAAGTTTGAAAAAAATAAAATTGGGTAAATTAAAGCAAATGAACTTGGGTAACTTCAGGCTTCTTGAGATCTCATTATAAATGCAGAAATTACCACACAGTTCCTCTTTAGCCTCTGCCACAATCATTTGTCCAAGGCTTCCCCAGAAACGGCCTCTAATGGCCTTAAGAATCTATCCAGCTGAGCTTTAAAAAGACATTGATTCCCAACATAAAAAGCTGGGTTTGACGATATCTGCTTACAGATGAAAAATAAAGCCCTTCACCACAACAATTATCAGATTAAATTCTATGGCTGTGTTAGACAACATCAGGAGACGATAAGGATGGTATCATGTTATTACGAAACATCTTAAAAAGATTAAAAGCTGTATTGAGTATCCTTAAAATATACGGGGAGAGAATGGGAAGTAACTCCTTGAAGAGGTGCAAGTACATATGATGTCTAAATTACTTGCAAACTGTCATTATCCCCTGGACTAAGATTTTCAAGCGACCATTCCCACTGAAAACAGGTAAATAGTATAATTCATAATATTTGGTTAAAAAAAAAAAAAGTAGAGAGTATCAAGCTACACTGAAAGCAACTTTTCTTCAGATGACACTGATTTAGACTATTACACAGCAAGCAGAGGCATTCACTTTATGGCAATCCTTGCTCCCCTTTTTGGAAAAAGGAGATACAATGTTAAACTTCCCTCAAACAAAAATAATTAAAACCCAAACCCCATAGCTGACAGGAATTTCTCCCTTTGCATCACTCATGCAAAGATTTGAAACACTGGGAATACCTGAGCACCCTCACCTTGAAATCTTTAAGGATTTATCCCCACACAATCACCAGAGTGGTAAACCACCAGCCTTCCTGCTTGAAAAATGGGCGGTTGGAGCAGGCAGTGATCTGGACACGGTGACAAATTTCAGGTGGTTTTTGCTGTCAGCTGCTTTTGCCATGCTGCTGCATAATGGAAAGATCAGGCAACAGATATAACTGAGGCCATTGCTACCACATGATCATCTCATGCCCTGGAAGGTAAACTTCCATGAAAAACAGAAGGGTTTAGCTGATAGCACAGCAAAGGAAAGATCCAAGGAGTGAGCAGGCAATGCCACAGAGAGGGAACCTCTTCCCAGCACTAACATAACACACAGAGGTGCAGCAGCCAACCTCACTGCCCGGGGCACTGATAAGGTCAGCAAAGGCTCATCTCATTTAGGCAACAGCTCAGCTGTTCATGAAGAGTGATTTCCTGTTATCATTAACCTTCAATTAAAAAAAAAAATATGAAAGAGACAGTAAGGTAAAGGATCTGTGCTTTTTCAGATTAACTTCAGCTGAATTACCAGAATGTCCACAAAAGTCTGAGAGTATAACAAGTGTCTTAGTTCAGTGGGGTCCTCAAGCTGCCCTGGTACAAAGGTCTGCAGCAAGCTAGTAGTGGCAGATGACAAAGAGATGGATGAAGTAACTTTCCTCCACTCGTGCATCCCACTTTTTGGATGGGCTCTGAAAAATGAGGCACATTACATCTGCTCCTGAATGAACTGCCAACTGCCCAGGATGTCCCCATGGCAGCAACAGCAGAGCAAACCCCTCCTGAGGTCCTACCTCCTTCAAAGCAGCCCTCCTACCACTGCCTTCTCTTTCAACAGACCCTCCCTGCCCCAAATGCACACACAACCACCTCTGGCCACACTTGGCCAGGCAGGAGGGAAGAGCTGGATGGGCAAAGAGCTGAGCCATGCTGAATCTCACAGTGAGAAGAGTCACAGCAGCCGCAGCTCTAGCTAACCTCCTGCTGTCAGTAGCAAAAAGCAGCACAGGGAAACACGAGAGCCCAACACAGTGCAAGTGCTTTTCCCAGAACAAAGCTTGAGCACTGAAATGATCATAAATTCTTCTTTTTTATAAACTGTACAAGTCAGACCACAAGTACTTATTTACTCCACCATTCTTGGACACCAGTATCTTGAATATACATCTCAAAAAACAAATGTAAGAAATTCTCCAGAGCTTATATTTTCAGTCATTTAACCATCAGCTCCAAGAAAATGTGAGGTTTAAAAGAAGCATGAATTCATTCAAAATACAGATAAGTCACACTTCCAACAGTCTGAAACCATTCACGAAAAACATATCCTATGGCCACTGTAACTGCAGGGCAGGTTCCCACCACTTGAGAGGAAAGCTCGGGGCCACTGGTCACAAAAGGTTGGATCAGCAGTTTGGGGCAGCAGCTGGCGTCATGCCCTGAGCTGGGATCAGCAAAGCCTGACCCACTCAAGCACAGATTCTCTCTCTTTTTCCACTGGAAGAGAAGTTCCCACAGTACGTTCAGTGGCGTGCTAGTGCAGCTGCACAAGCGGGGCGAGCAGAGGTGCTGCGGCACACCCCACCTCCTACCTGCACAGAACGGGACACAGTCACACCCAGTGCTATGTGAGCTCTTGACACTAACATAAATCGCACACCAATGAAACACATGCAAATATTAGTGTGAGAATACAGCCCAAGAAAGCAGAGATGTTTGGGGATGTTCAGGGAATTGCTTTTGGTAAAACAATACTCTACATAACCCAAAAAGATCCCAAACACTAAAATTTATTAGTCAAAAAAATTACTTCTTATTCAAAAAGCTGGAGAAGACTCATGCCAAGGAGTGAGATAATTAAGGTGGAGTTTAAGCAACTAACAAAAAATTGCTGGATTACAGAAGTTCTAGAATATTTCATGACTTTGCAGATAAAAACACTGTTTCATTTGACTGAAAACAGGTGTCGGGAAGGGATGGCCCATGCCTTTTTGCAGTCCACTGGACACGTTTTTTCATTTTGCTTTTAAATAGATGCATTTGATCTCCAAGTGCTTGTACGTGTTCCCAGGCTCAAAATAAAACAAAGAGAAAGTCCGTCTGCACTTTAAACAGCACTTCCTTTGACATTGCTTCTCTTCTTTCCTAAGTCTGCAAAAGCATCTTTGAAGCTTAAATTAAAATAAAATCTCAGGCCCGTCTTGTATACTGCAAATTACAATTGCCATAGAACCCATGAATCAAAATATGCATCTACACGAGTTGTTTTTGCCTTTTTAAAATAGACATAAATAAATCGATAAATCAAAGCTTACCCTACTTTACGGGACAGGACACCATGATGAAAATCAGGAAAATTCCACATACAGCAGTTAAAGAAAGGGGAAAGCAGTGCATCCTTCAAAAACGAGGAACAAAGGTATTCAGCAGGTCATGCACAGAAGGAAAGAAACTGAAGTAGGGATAAATTTTAAAAGATGATTGAATGGCCTGTTGAACCTGGGTCTGTGAGACCAATCTCGGTGATGTCCATGGGAACTAATGACAACATTCCCACAGGAATAGGCTTGGTCTGCACAGCAGCAGAAGTTAAGTTTTATCCCTATAGCAACACAGCATTTTCAGGTTCCTTCTGCTCCATTGTGTCATTCCGTTACTGGCTTGCAGAAAATCAATTAAATCATTTTTCTATGAAGAAAAGTTGACTCAATATTCTGTGTAATGTTTCTACCCAAGTTAAACCAATCTGATCACAAAAGGCCCTTGTGAAGGCAAGAGCCAACAAAAGGAATGGATTTTGTCTTCCAAGAACAGCACAATGATTATTGTAATACTCACTTCTCTTTCAGACCCCCAAGATCTCTGAAAAATTCCCTTTAGTTCTATTTCAATTAAACCTCAAAAGCCTCAGCTGCTCAACTACATACCTATCAATTCAGACTGAGCAGAAAACATTTTAACAAACTGGTAACTAAAGTGCTTCAGAGAACAGCAATGTGCTGGATCTTCCCTGACTGAATGCTCTTTTTCTGTGCTCTGGACAGCACAATCCCCCTTTTTGCCAAGGGGATCAGCATAAGATGCTCCTTTTGGGACTGGGGCTCCTCTTTGTTCCTAAGCAACAGATTTGCATAAGCTGAAGGAGCAAAGAAAAATGCTTTTCACATCATTTACTGGCCTGCCTGATTAAAGTAAAACACATAAGAAAGCAAACAGTAGCTGGCAGTCCTCTGTGCAACAGATTTGACATACTGTTAAGCTTTCAAAAATACATCTGTGGCTGGAATAAAAAAAGGCTCAATAGGTGCAAAAGGGAAAACGAAAATTCTGGCACTGAATAATCACATCCCAGCACCATAGCAAGTCCCAGAAGAATGGCCACATAATGGAAACAATTAATTTAGTATTAGACTCCAATGGGGCATTGTGGCATGCGTTAACCACTTTGCCCTTCCATTGGAGGGGTGGTAGGACAGGAAGCAACCTTCCAAGAGCAGATGCAGATTTGGATAAAAACATCATGCAAAAGTACAGAAAACCATTTTCAGGAAATCTCAGCTTCCCAAACTAAAAGCACTTTGTGTTTAGTCACGTGTGAATTTTTCATGCAACCTTCTTCATTAAGGTAGCCTACATTGCTACCAGTCCAGCTTCTGTTCCCTGCAGGGAAACATCATGACAAGCGATTCCCTTCTCTTTCCACAAGCAATAACTGTGCTGTGAGTGTGCCACCAAGGTTCAAGTGCTCAGTGATACACCAGTCTTATCACCTCAGACATCAAATTCTGTGCAGCATCAGATACTTTAGTAAGCAATGGCAGCACCATTTATGCAACTTAAAAGCCACGCTTTCACGAGTCAGTACAGTTGCTCCTTTCCCATGCCACGACCAAGGTCAGGAGGACACCTCACGATGCTGTCATGTAGCTGAAACAGCCCGCTGACACACTGACCACCAGCACTCGAATGACAATCGGTCACACTTTTCAATTAACTATAGGCGTTCCCTTCCAATGTCCTGGATAAATTCAAGCGCATTTTCAATGACAGAGAAGTACGTGTCCTACTATAATCACAACAGGTTATGAATGAGAACTCTCAGGCTCTTTGAACGAAGACTGGTGAGCCACCACGGTGGGACAGAATGCCTGACCAGGCCCAGACCGTCCCCAGTGCTTGCAACCATGTTCAGGTCTACTAGTTACTACTTCCTTTTAAAGCACCAGTAAGAAAACTCTCCCACAATTACAGAACATCGTGTAACCCTAGCCCTCCCGTACCATAGCACAAGGCTACAGTCACTATATTCTTGCTAGATAGTTAGTATAAGAGCAGGTTTCTCTTTTCCTGATGCGTTAGCAGCCAGCAATAACACATGGATGAGCACATACTAATTGTACAGCAGCAGTACTGGCAGTGAACAATCCAGCAAGTAATCACCAGGTATTTCGATACGCAGCCTGGTTTGTACCATGCATCTGTAGTATCATTCCACACCTCAAAGCTCTGGAGGAAAGATGCAACAACCAGATGATAAAACGTAGGGTCAACTGCTATCCCCATGCAGGAATCTCAAGCATAGTATGATATGCACATTTCAAAAATGGGAAACTGATCCTGCTTGTTGCCACTTATTTTGTTTGGGAATTCATTATCACGATAAAGGGATAAGCCTAGCCCTGTAAAGTTTGTTCCAAAGGCATCCCATACATGTGAACAAGGAGGGCGGGCGGGGGGGACTGTTACTGTAGCTGGGTCTGCAGCATGCAACCCCATTTGCAATGGCACTTGTGCTACAAGAATTCACAGATGGGTTTTACTTGGTTTGTTTTATCTGTGAACCTAAGCTTGAAGCCCAAGATACAAGTTGCCAACATAAAACAAAATATAAAAATCTGCTATGCTGGACAGCTGAGGGGCCTTGTGTTGATTTACTAATTAATTCTAACATTTTTTACATGTTCACTCAGAATACTAACTCAGCTTCATATTAATCCTAAATTTACATATGTATTAAAAACCCTTCCACAATATTTGGCTTCTCTTTAGGCTGGAGTGAAGTTAAAAGATTTAACTGTTGTCTCCTTCTAGGTTAGGTGTGCCAAGATCTGTTTTGCTATACTCAGGTGCCTCACCCCTTTAGCACTCCCCTGATACTAAATCTTTGAGTTGCATCAACTGCAACTTAAGTTTTGCTTGTCCTTCAACTTCCAGTTCTTTATTGCTTCTTGACTACCTCCCTCCCCTTCTCCTTTTCATGTTCTTTTCCTCTCACCCAGTTCACCCCTAGCTTGCCCTGTTGTTTAATCTTCTCTTCTTGTTTGGCTGTTTTGGCCATTTTGCTGTGTTTTTCCTGTTATCTCCTGCAGCTGTCCTCAACACACATTTCTTCCATACTTCTGTGTTCGATTTTCCCAGCTGCTGCATGGGTGTGTCAAGAAGCAATGCTGCACGACATTGCTTTGGGCAAGACTTAAAGTTTACCACTGAAGTACAGCACTTATAGCATGTTCAGCAGTTGTGAAAAGCCCTCTCATTTCTTTAGCAAGGATAAGATTCCCCAGGTAAGGATTCTGCAAAGAACAAGGCAGTAAGCAGCAAGAGGAATAACCACCCCAGAAAGAAGAGGAGAAAGCATGTGTGCGTGGAGTTAACCTGGCACTGCACAGACACAGCACCTTTCACCCTGCAGAAAGGTTACCGCAACAGACTGCTCGTGCTCATGCCTGTTCAACATGGGTTTGGTCAGTTTTCCTTTGTATTCGGTGTGGGGGGACTGCTGTTACTTTAATCAACAAGTGTGCACCTGTGTGCATATGCTGAAAGGAGCAGTGGATGGCAGGCTGAGCACCAGTTTGTCACATTACAGGTGATGCACAAAGATGGAAAGACAAGAGACTGGAGTATTTAGATTTCAATCTAAGCAATAACACAAGACCTCAGCCTTGGACAAACTGTTTATTTAAGCATGTGACTTCTTGAACTGTACTTTCATTTCACAAGACTGGGGAAAAAATAAAGAAGAAAACATTGTTTTCTCAAGGAAGAGGGGGATAGCACTCTCTTCTGGAGCTCATTTCCAGACATGGTTGCTCCAAGATCAGTCTCACTGCTTTTGAGGAGTGAGCCTGCCTGGCAACACCCCCAGCCTGCGGAGAGGCCACCAGCCATGGCATCGCAGGGGACAGCTGCACAGGTAGGGGCAGCCCCTCGTCTCCCTCCACAGCACCTCTGCATCCAGCTTCATCTTACTGCATACAGCCCGGTGACATGACAATTATATCCAGCAAGGTTTTCTCTCAATGCAAACCTGCAGCTGAAGCTCTAGCTTTGACACTGACTTATTTTAAGTTTAAAAAGTGAACAAAGGCTTCAATAAAAACTACTCTTTAAAATAGAGGCTGTGTGTTGTCATCCCCACTCCTTCCCTCTACCTGGAAGTACTTAGTAAATCAACAATACAACTCTCTCAACTTTCATTTAAGAAAAAAAAAACAAAAACACGGCTTAATCTGAAAAATAAATTGGAAGATATTTTAGGCAAATTTGTACTGTTCATGCTTAAAAGTAACTTTTTATTTAATATTCAGCACAGTACAAGAATAACCTACAATTTTGCAAAATTACAGAATTTTTTAAAAATGGGCTTCAGAAGCTGTTAAAAAAATGTACCACTGTGTGCATTTCAGGGAGGAGGGGGACAAATCAAACAAGAAACAAGTTATAATTTAATAGTTCTCTGGAATAATTAAGGAAATACTACAGAAGAGGGTGGAGGAGAAAACAGAAATAAGCAAATAGTGTTTAGTTTCTTAAGCTTTCTTTCTCCTCTAAAAAAGCTCATAATCCATAACATTTTATACTTTCATTTTTATATAATACATGTAAATACACAGTTTCAGTGAGCAATATGTCATGATAGTTTATGTGAACTTTACCTTCAGAATGCATAATCCAGCACACTTTCCTTGTATATTAAATATACACCAGCGAATCCACTTAAAATAGAGCTATACTTAAAGAAGGCTATAAATCAAGCTCAGGCTTTTTTATTTCCTGACAGAAAAGTGTCCATGCCCCTCTCAGAATTAAAGAATTAAAGCATTTTAAAGTGATATGCAGTAATACCATATTTTTTATCTGGACGCTGGTAGCAAATCTCTTGTATACCTGTAGTGTATAAAGTAAACATCTTTGAAATCTCCTTGTACCACTTACACAGCTGGAATCACCACCTAGCATGTCAACTCCCGAGACTCGTGTCCTAACATAAAATCATAGTATTGGTTTGAAATATGAGTATTTTTTTCTAAAACCAAAAGCACCATTTAATTTATATATTTTACTTAATATTGTATTAATTCATAAGAACATTACGGAGACTCAGCCCTGCTAATCTTTTGTAGAAAGTATTATCTAATTAAGCACAAGTCTGCAGGCTGTCTGGAGTCTTAAGATGCCTTCTGGCAGAGGGAGGGGAAATGGCATTTTTTGCTCAAGATGAGAAATTCTTGCCTTTAAAAAGTTGCTTGGTCATTCTGCTACCTCCTGACCAACATTCCTGAAAAGCAGACCTGCAGAAGCCAGCCCTGTGAGAGGCTTGCTGAGAGACACGCCGTTAAATTGAGAAAATCTCCAATGTCTGGTCCAAGCAGGGAGAAATCATGCAATTTCACTCCATGAGTAACCGCTTTGTAAACCAGTGAGAGCGGGGCACCACAGCCTGCTGCCCTGACATTTATCTTTAGTGAAAGCAAGAACAGAACCGTCAGAACCCCATTATTTGAAATAAGAAAAGCTTTATTAAAGTCAGCAGGTAGAACCTTCCCCTCCTTGGCAGGCCGTTCACTTTAAGCTGTGCCTATGCCAGGGCACCTGTCTCTGTGGTGGCACACAAGCAGAACCACTACTGAAGGACCACCACGTTCACCTCTACTTCCTTCAGGTTATTGAGAAGAGTTTAACAGGGACTTCGCTACATGACTTAGAGGGTTGCAAATCCACACCTGGCAGCTCACAGCCAGGGAAGTGCCATGCAGGGAGCACCCAGCTTGCTGGGCTACAAAGGCATTTCCACCCTGAGAGACTTCCCTCAGCTCAGCGCCTCACCGGGCTGTGAGACTGATGCCCCATTTGGGTTCCTGACATCAGAGGCAGAGTGCTAGTGGGATGAAACAGCTCCAGAAGATGTGGCGAAAGGATATGCCAGCACAGCACCAGCACTGCTCCTAGCCATCCCTGGGACCACCACCTCCCCACCACAGAGGCTTGGAGACCTGGGTGCTCTTCCCAGACAGATCTGCTCTCAGCAATGCTGTCCACAACCCTAAATCACCTCCCCTACATCGAGCTTTCTCTTTGAAAGGTTACACAGCTATAAATTCACTTGCTGTCCAGCTGACAGCTGGCCTGAGGGGACGGGGGTTTCTGCTGAGGTGGCAAACACCTGACAATGGTGTGTGCCATACTCATGTTTACCATCACCCTACTTTTTACAGTTAGAAGTCCAGGACTGCCACTTTTCCCAAAAAACTGTTTGAGGGCAGGATTTTCTCCACACTTGCACAGCACTACATCTGTGCATTTATGAATGCACAGGTATTTATAGACATAATAGAGGTAGAGAGCAAACAGCATATACTGAGAGAGAAAATCTTTTCATTCCCATGGAGAAAACAAGCTTCAGGGTTTTTTGCCAGTGAGTTTACGAGAGATAAGAAGCTACTCAAAAGAAGAGTTATAACAATTTCTGCCGAGACAGAAAGACTATCTGCTATTTTGCACCTTCTGCCTTCCTGCAGCAAGTCTCATCAATGCAATATAGATTAATTTTACCACCAGAAAGGTAGGTGATGTGGATTAATGGAATTACACTTAAACCAAGCGAGTCAGTACACTCAGATTTCAGCATTACACAGCAAAGCATATCCCTGAGCCCTCAAACATCAGCTTCTATGGGAAGATATATAATAAAGGATCCTAAACTGATGTCCATAGGTGAAAATATAAGTACCATTACTAAGTTCTCAGCAAGTTTTTGTAGGTATACAGTTATATTTCACAATTCTGAAACGTCCTTCTTTCATGTTTCTGTGTCAGATCTGCACATAGGCATAAAAGGGACAAACATAGGTGGCTTTCATTTATTAGGTATTCAAATAACAATGTAGCCAAAAACTAACAAAATGTCCTGCAAAAATAAGCGCTGAGGGCCCACTTGTAACAAGGTATATGTTCTAAATGTCATAGTTTCCAAATCTGTTAACGCTTACTACTCCCTCACATCTGTGTGATCTAACCGAGACGATATCCAAATCCAAGCTCAGGACTGTTTAAATGAGTCACATTCCCAAGTGCATCCATAGATTCACCCAAACCACTTCACTGGCCATTCATGCTTGGGTTGTGTCAAGCTCCTGCAGCACCCTTAGGTAAATGACCGCTTAATTTGGTTCAAGAATAATTGCTTATTAAGTTGGGGCTTGCTAGAATAACTGCAGCTATTTAAAAATACATAACCAATAAGAATTCAGAAACTCAAAGTCACTGTTTCAAGAGAAGCGAAGTCAATCATACAGCTGATTTCTAATTCACTCTGGTATAACATCCCACCCTACATTAACGTTTACTTTACTTGTTGGTACAGTAAAGAAACCACATGAAGAACTTGCTCTGAGAAGGCAGAACAACCACCATAAAATGAGACCGTCTTGATGTGCATTTAAAATACATGTAGAAATTATGCTAAAATTAATTCTCTGTTGCACAGCACTGCAAGTAATTCTAGAAGCTTTCAGGCCAAAGGATGAATAAAACTGAACCCAAAGAAAGGAGCTTTCTGGGGACTTTTTGTTCCATCTTTTTGTTCCAACTTCGCAGATCAAATCCAAACACCCTGAAGCTTCCATCTCAGCCTGAATACCTTGGAAATCTTTGAGAAACAAAATGAAAAATAAAGATCAGATGACAGTAAGAAGAGAGTTATGACAAGATTGTGAAACCTACCCTCGGGAACGAACCACCTTCCAAGACATGTCTCTTGCAGAATGAATAAACAAAGCACTAACCGAAACTTAAGGAGTACATCCGACAAATTTCTAACATAAAACACGTAGCTGGAAAAGATATCTTAATTATTTAATTACACTTTAAAGTCTGTGTAATGGGTCAAGAGAATTTGTGTGTTCAAGCCCAGGGGCTGATTTCCACTTCAGGCAAACTGAAGAAACACGAGTTTTGTTAATGAATGCTTTGGATATTACATGTACATCACTGAAGGACTACTGACTTTTGTAAGTCACTCATTCAGTAGTTAAGAACTGAGAAGTTCGGACTGTCTGTGGAACACTACCTTTCATGTAACACAGATTAAAAAAGAAAAAAAAAACCCCACATAATTCACCTCCACTTAAGTTTAAATAGTGTGATATCTATTAAGTGAGAAGTTTTAAGTTAACACAGCTGAAGACATTTCAAACACCACTCCACTCTCCTCATTGGGAGGCTCAACAGAAATTGACCAAATTCAACATCTGTAAACAAAATGCACCAATTGGGTCTTACTCCTCTTCAGCAGGGCGGGGGGATGGGGTGGTGCATCTGCTTATTTTTCTAAGATTTTGAGACGTTTCTTCTCTAAATAAATAAATAAATGAATTAGGTGTGGCAATCGGAAAAGCACAAAGTACAACTGAGATATTTTATCAAACCACATCATACTTTACCAAAAAAAAAAATCTAAGCTGCTGCAGCAAAAGACTACTGCACATTTCTTAGAGGGCACGCTGAGCAAGCTTTGACGATACAGGCTTCCTGCTGTACCCCAATGCTGTACAGGCTGCTTCCAAATTCCTCCTCCTCCTCCTTCCTGGCAGCTACAGAGACACTGGTTGCCTATGCCAGTCAGACTTCACAGACCAGTTGTCTCAGAACACTTAAAGAGCCTTTTACATTAGATCAGGAGAAACTCTGTTTACAAATGCAGAAGAGTTTTTAAAAGGTAAAAGTAGGATTTGAATACAGCCAAGAATCAGAACACCAAAGTAAGGACTAGCAATACATTTTCCAGCATATAGCATCCCAACTGTAGAGAACAGTTTGTATATGTGCAATTAGTATAAACATAAATCCAGAGATCACAGAGTTGCATTACAGTGTTATTAGAAGTTCCACTTTGAAAAAAAAAACATGCTAACCAGCAACACTGCATGTGTACCTGCTCAGTAAGTTTATTATAATAAGTCATGGTGAATAAGTAACCGGAATGCAATAAGGACGGGAGCCGCTCATTAACCTAAGCTTTCCATTTCCCACAGTTTACAGCAAAGCATGGTTTGACCTTCTAATTAAGGAGAAGTTCCTCCAGACAGCTTTCCTCCCCCTCCTATGCCGTGGTGGCTGTTCTCCAGGCAGACTGGCTACATCCCACAAAGACAACTTCCTCCCAACAGCCTCCCTGGCACAAACAACTATTTACATGTCTAAATGCTACTCCAACCTGTCATCAAACAGCGTAGGAATAAAAAAAATCAGGGCAACGTCAGCCAACTGAAATGCACAGACGATCAGCAGAGTCGCTGATGAACTAGAGGAATTCTCACAGAGATGAAGTACGCGTCTGCCCGCATCTGTTTGCTCCTCGCAGGCGGGTACAACAGGCACGGGGCACCAGCCCGTCCACCCGAGGAGTTACGGATTTACGGTTCTGCTCTCACTGCAGCGCAGTCATTTTAACTGGGTACAACTCAACTTCCTCAAGAGGACGTTATTCTGTGTCCTTAGACACACACCAGATCGTCTCCTTCAACTGAAGAGCAGGACAAACTTCCGCAGAGCTTTTCACTTCTATTTTTCCCGTCTAATCCGCTCCCGGACAGGCACAGCTCCGACACCACCCCTCTGTTACACACACACGGGCCGCGCGCGAAAGGGAACGATTCACACCCAGAAGAAAAGCCTAAAACTGGCTTTCAGGGAACCACTCCCGAAGCTTCTTCACCCGCCGGCGGGGCCGCCTGAGGGAGCGGCCACCAGCCTGCTGCCTGCAGCCGCCCCGCAGCGCTCCCAACGCGGCACCGGCTCCCCCCGGGGGAGGGGGGGTGAGGGGGGGCGAGGGGAGGCAAGGGTAAGGGCACCAAAAACGGAGCGGGAGGAATAAATAAAACAAAAATAAGCGTACCGGGCTGGCGGGCACTAGCGAGAGGTGCGCGGAGGGGGCAGGCGGCCGTCCAGCGCCTCGGATAAAGCGCCTATAAACGGGGGAGGGGGGTGAAGCCCCACCCGAAGCGGCGGAGTCGCCGCCGCCGGGCTGGCCCCCACCCCGCGGGCAGGCCGCTCCGGGCCCGGGAAAGCGCTGCTCACCCGCTTGCCGCCGGCTCCCGGGAACGGCAGAGGGCCCCCCCTTCGTCCGTCCCCCCGCCCGGGGGCTCCTCTTAGCTGGGCCGGGCCCGGCCCGTCCACTGCCGCCGCCGAGGGTCGCGGTCAAGCCGGCGGCTCCGCTCCTGGGCCGCGCCTGGCGGGGAGTTTCCTGTCTGAGTCACTTCAACCGGGAGCAGCGCCGGGAAACACCCTTCCTGCCGCTCCAGCTCCTCCTCCTCCCGCCTCATCCCAAACCTGCCGCCCCTTCCTCCCCCGGCAGGCTCCGGCTCCTCCTCCTCCTCCCGAGGAGCCGTCCCGGGGCTGCCGCAGGCGGCAGAGCTGCGCGCTCGCCTGCCTCACACTGGGGGATCCGCCCCTTTGCTTTTAATAAAAGCCACCTTTTCTGTGCCTCCTGCACAGGGAAATCTATACATAAGATGATAAATCCATATAAGACAACTGTCTATACAAAGTCCAATCCGGCGTCCCGGTACCCCCAGCATCACCGTGAGAGCCTCCGTAGGGAAACGCAGCGCCCTGGGGTCTCCAGCGTCAGCCTTAACATGTCACTTTTCTACATTACAATTTTGGCAGGACGGTGAGGGAAAGAGCCCATCAGTAAGGACGGAGAATCAGAAGGCGTGCCGTTGCAAACCCTTCTAAATGTCCTCTAGAGGGTGCACATGCCCCTCTTTTTAGCATCTGAACTGCCACCGTTCATTTGAACTAAAAATAGAACAAGAATGTCTATTTCCACTGGCTGTTGATAATCTCCCAATTCTATTTTTCTGTAAAACACAACAAACACGTATATACTTTCTCATTTTAAACGTTTCTTACCTTTCCCATGTGATGTTCTCCCGTTTCAAGTCCTTTATTTCTTCAAGATTCACCTAACAAACTTGATGCTGCACCACAAAATGAAAGTGTCAGCTCTTTCCCGCTAACATTTGCCAAGATCGTCCTTTTCATCCACTATTTTATGGCAGACAGAATCCACAAATCCATTATATGCAGGGGTTACAGTCAGTTGAGAGCATGGGAACTTCCAAACAATGCTGATTTTTCCCCAAAGCTTATTTCCTTTTATTCGTCTGCTTTAAGCTGCATCTAACATTTTATTTACTCTTGAAAATCCTCTCCACTCATTAACAAATCATACTGTTAGCCTCTTGTATCATTAGTATTACTGTAGCAAGCAATTTTAGGTCTCTGTTTTCACCAGCTGTTAGTATGATACTGTGCTATTAATACTTTTTGTGCTGAGAACAGAATAATTAGTCCTCTACTTCATCTATTGTTTTTTTCCCCAAAATGTTTCCACTGTATTAAATTTCCTTAAATAGCCTTTTTGTAATAGCATTTACAAGAAAGCCTTTGGAAACTGGGGAGAAGTTGCTAAACCCCCTAATTCGCATTATTTCAAGTATTCTCTAAAGCAATTATTACACCCATTCCATATCATTAAGAACTCTCACACTTTGGAAGAAGTTATGCATCAATTAAAAATGTTGTTGTTCCCATTTCATCATATCACAGAAGCATCTTCACAGCCATGTTTTTCCCAGTGCTGCAATACAGTCTTTTCTATGAAACAGTTTCTTTTCTAGGATGTGTCTGCTTATTTATTCTCTGACTGTACATATTCATAAGTATTTCAAGTGCATATTATCAAATGATACCAATTTCACCCACCACAGCACCTTATCAGCCTAGTTTCTAGACCCAGCTCAGTCAAAACTCTAAAACACCACCAGGGCTGGCTGCTTCAGTTTCTAAAATGACAGCTGATACTGTTCAATGTAATCCATCCCATGCCCTTTTCTACAAACCCTGCTTGGGGCAACCAGCTTGCTCAAGTAACGAATAACCTACCTTCCTAACACAGGATTGGTTTCATTTCCTCATCCTGAGCAAGTGCAAATTCAGAAGTTTTTTCTTAATGCACACAGCTGGCCCACATCAGTAGTGAGACCTCCATTATAAAGCCACAGCAGAGGAGCAAGGACAAGGAAACCACTCCAAGCAAAGTAAAAAGCTCCCAGCCAGATTTCACCAACAGCAGCTTGCCCCTAGATGGGTGATGCTTCATAGTGCTCCCATGTAAGACTGCCACTGCAGATCACAGTATTTGCCAAAAGCTACCTGGTGCTAGGAGCGGCTGCTTTGCACAAAGAGGATGCTGCCTACCAGCCCCATGCTGTCCTAGCTGTAACAGCTTGTCCTAAGGATTGGCTGATGCCCCAGCTTTTGGCTATGCTCCTTCCAAAGTAACTGAGTGGGCAAAGGAGCTACTTCCCCACTGCTGGAGCAATCTGCTCTTTATGGACACTCCCATGCCCAAGTTTATATCTTCCCGTAAGGTCAAATAAAAAAATGAGTCCTGATGTTGACATGCAGATAGTCAAGATTTGTGTTGCTTTTTTATTATTTACTGGAATTAGAGGACAATCACATTTTACCATATGGATGTCTATGTTCTCATGTAACGAGGCAGGCTTATCAGAACCATTTTAAAAGAGCTCACATCACACCATGCCAGCTGCCTGATTTAATTCTGCAATGCCCCCATGACTCCCTGATCTTCCACTTTTGTGCAATTTAAGTACTGCAATGACAATCAATTACTTGATTAAAGGCGTTCAGTAGGTCTCCATGACTTGCTTCTCCTTCTACTGTATCCATCCTTCTTAATTATCCTTGCCACACTAAATGTGGGCCTTCTGGCCCTAGCTAAAGACATCTACATATTCCTGATCAAGCCACTAACTGATCTATCAACGAGAAGTTAGGTGTGGTGTTTATGAGGCCAATGGCTAGACTTAGTGTCTCAAACAGCCCTTTCTCGAGTGGTATTTATTTAAACCTGATATTTAACCCAGCCCTGTCAATGATCTTTAGTGAGATCTATAACACCAATGTCTCATGCTCCTGGTAATTTATACACCCTACACCTAAAGCAAGCAAACATCACATAATATGGTAGCAATAAGCTTAATGCAATTGTCTTAAGAAGGCACTATGCTAGTCACAGACACCCACAAGCCTACTTCCTGAATTCCAGCTATTTTATTTTTAATTTCTTTCTTTGGGCTTTACAGTATTTATCTGAAGTCAATGAAAGAAAATCTTCCACCAGAGCCCACAGGAACACATGGAAGAATTCCATTCCATAGCAGTCTGAGAGCTTCAACAGGAACCTTGTGGTCCTGCCACAAGGTGTCTACTATGTTTAAGATGCTTATGTACACTCTGGTTTTACACTTTTCTGCTCAGATATTTCAGTAATTCAGCTTAATAGCTTATCTACCTATTTATTTTTTTTACCTGCTGAGTCCACAGAGATCTTTCCATCCTCAGAAAGGAAATAAGGCAACACAGGAAACTGTTATGACCTAACCCAGAAAGGTATTTATGAAGCCATGATGTACAATGGCCACAACGACCCCAAGAATAGGACATCATACAAAACTACAAAGATAGAAAATAGATAATTGTCTATAAATCAGTTAAATCCAACCCCGGGCAACATATCAGCCACCTGTCCACACTCTAAAGGACTGGACAAGATTTTTCACCCAGGAAGTCAGCACAGACTTCATTTTATGTCAGACACAGCAAATCGCTTAAAGCATAGCAAAGCTACGAAAAGATTATACGCTTCCACACTCCATACGGCACACCCATTGTTTCAGCTCTCAGGAGGAGACAGGCACTTAGGTAAAGGGCACAGCACTTGGCAGAGTTTAAGCAGAAGAGACCAAGCAGAAAGCAGCAACTGCCTCAGAGGTCTCAATGAGCAGCCAGCTCAGAAAGTGAGAACCTGCCCACAGCAGGAAGCCTGGCCAGCTACGTACAGACCAACTCCTACCATCACTAGAGCCAGGTAGCTGCTTCACAAGGCCTTATGTAAACACAAAGTGATCTGGTCACCCAAGCCTACCTCCAACTCCAGGAAAATCCAGATTCCTACCCCTGAGAGCATGTGTGCTGCCAAGAGTACAGCTGCCAACAGCAAGCATGCTCCTCATTCATAAATGCCCATTAGCACATGATGAGATATGCAGCTCTCTGGTTCCGATTTCCCTCCTAGTGCTGAATGCCACCATCTCAAATGGATCTGAGCAAGCAGGATCTCCTAGCTCTGCTTTCCAGCTCCCTGAAATGCTAGACAGAAGTTCTGTGGCTAACTCAGAGGGTTTTAACCCTACCTGTAAAATGGGCCCATATCCCCCACTCTGCTTTCCAAGAATGCAGCACGCTGTGCTGCCAACCATGCCATCAGCTCCCTGACAGGCATGAAGAATCATTCAATCTCTTCTTGATTCTATTATAAATCGCATTCACTTTGCTCATGCAAGACATCAGTATAGAAACTAGGGCACATATGTTAGGCAATTCATCCCACCAACTCTTCACCCCAGCCCTCCCCCTCTCACACTGGTAACTTTATTAGCCATCTAGACCCCCAAGACCTGTGAATCCCTACAGCCTTCCCCCAGCAATAAATGTGCAGGGCAGCAACAAGCCACTGCACAATCCAATAAATGTGAATCGTATCAGTGAGGAAAAGGTTTTTCTGTAAGTGTGCAAAAGAGTACAGGAGGAAAGCTGGAAAATTTGCAAATCTCTACGGGCTAATAACATGTAAAAGCCTGTCATAGGGATTTTTTTTTTACATTTTTAATAAGTCTGCAATTTAGAGATGCTATCTTTTATCCATGCTGCCATGGAAACCACACAATCAACAACTGGTTGCTAACTTTCTTTATATCAATAGCTTGACACAAGCAAAGGTCCTCAAGGACCTAGTCGTTAATTAGGGGTTATTAAAACTCAACAGCAAAGAAAGCACTAGAGAATTTACTAGATCTGTGGTAAAATGTGTCCTAGAGATTACAGAAGCCTATAAGAAAGAAAAGGAGATAGAAGAAGAGTACTGAGCCAGACAGATATGGACTTCTATGCTGCAACTTTTATGAGAGAGTGCACCCAGAACTTAAAAAGAACAAATAACAGTGAAAATAAATAAACTGTGACAGCATCTAATAATGCAGTGTCTTCTTTTCCAAAGAATTTTAGACATCAAACATAACATCTTACTGTGAATATTATAATCTTCCCTAATACCACCTGACCAAATCCTTACTTTTAAGCACTCATATCCATGCCTGCTGTTCCACCCATATCAATGCTGCTTTTCAAAGCCATTCATTTCTCCCTTGTACATCATTTAAGTACTTATTCTCATGTTTCAAAAACCTAAGCAGGCCTTTTTGTGCCTTAGCATAAAATAGAAGAATAAGGCTGAGACCAGGATCTGAATAGTTTTTTCTCTTTCTAGTTTCAAGTTCTCTAGGCTCAGAATAAACTTGGCTATGACTATAAACCAGATTATGTTTCTTCTCCTTCAATAATTAATTAAAACATCTTCATAATCAAGAATGATTTTTTTTTTAATTATGAAATAATTATTTCTTATTTTATGCTTTTTATATCAGACCTATTTAGGGGAAAGCACATGCCTTTTCTCATTTAAATAGAGACCAGCCTTTCGATGTTATGAAAGCAACAACCATGAGCTCAGTAAGAGATCAACTAACAACAACAACAACAAAAACCTTGACATTTTAAAATCTGCCATCGAGTGGGCTTTTTCAAAAATATGGTTTTAAATTAGATACCTCCTTAGAACTGGACAAAGTCCAGTTTTGTCATGCTTTGCTGAGTATCTTTTATGTTCTCCTTTAGCAAGACTTGACAATTTACAAAACAATAAACTATGACAGAATGCCCTTAAATCTATACACACATGCAATAAATCAGGCCTCATATTTCTAACGTCTCTGCATTTGCTTACTTGACATTTCAGAAGTGCAAGTAAAGCATACACAAACACAAGGTCTCCTCCATCAAAGAGTGTCCAAAAGCTAAGATTCAAATCAATTCGGAGATAACTGATAAAAACGTGAAACGGGGTAAAAAAACATCTAGAAGGAATTGACCCAGGACAGAATTCAAGTAACAACATTGCTCTGTAAAGAAATCAGAAAATGTTATAGGAAAGTGGAGCAAATAAATAGCTAAAATACCCCAAACTTCACTAAAGGCCACCTTCTTTTTCCAAATAGGTAAACAGCCATTTTAACTACTGCCAGAGTACTGACAAAATCATAGAATGGTTTGGTTTGGAAAGAACCTTAAAAGTTATCTAGTTGCAACCCCCCTGCCATGGGCAGGGACACCCTCCACTAGACCAGGTTGCTCAAAGCCTCATCCAGCCTGGCCTTGAACACCTCCAGGGATGGGTCATCCACAGCTTCTCTGGGCAACCCGTGCCAGTGCCTCACCACCCTCACAGGAAAAAATTTCTTTCTGGTGCTACTGCCATGATGGCAGCATCACAGGACATGCACGCTAAAATAAAGGATTTACTTTTCTGTGGTTCTAAAGAAAGAGAAAGGGATGCCATAAGATGGACTCATTCAAGGGAATCTGTCATCTGAATATTACTGACACAAAAAAAGCTAAGCATGGAGAATGTCCATGACTAGAACTGGCCAGCATTGCCTGGGGTAGATTTTCCACTGTGCTTTTGTGATGGCAGAAAAGCAAATATTGGAAGCTGGCTTAAAAATGGCATGCAGGCATCATCCACTTCCGAAGTGCACAGAGGTCTCTCTGCACAATGCAAGGTTAATTCCTAAGCAAGAAATTGAGTAAACCAGCAAACTCTTTCACTTGCATGGGGTCTTTCAAATAGAATAAGGAAACTCTGTAAAGGGATTTACTAGGAATTATTCTAGTAATGAAGGACTGAAGGATTTTTTTTTCTCCCCATATCTAGCTAATACTACCCAAGGTAAGTCCACGAAAAGCTGTAGTTTCACTAAAGGTAACCACCATAAAGAAAGGAGAAATAAAACAACCACTTGTTAGATTTTTAAAAGCACAGAGAGCAAAACATACATATACTCAAAAAGTAACGAACCAGTGCATACAAGCGCTGAACTTCCTAGTACAAGTATGCTTTTTAAAACAGGATAGCATGTTATTCAGTTTTACCCTAAATGAGCAAGAAACTAATAAAGAACATAAACTGTCTCTGCATGCAATAAATAACATGGAATCACAGAAGCACAGGATGTT
>VZTO01006931.1:0-20156 GCA_013400615.1 Syrrhaptes paradoxus
TCAGGGCTGTGTTTTTACCCAAAGCTTAAGTTACAGGATCTTAAACAGCAAAACCTGCAAATAAAATACATATCAAGAACAAAGTATAGCTAATTATGTTTTGCAATAATTGTGTATTTTAATTATACCTTTCCCAGAAAAACATTTCTCTACCAACTCAACAGGAGCAGTTGAAGAGGTTATTTCATGTCCACATAAACATGGAGCAAAGTTTCCATCCTGAGAGTCAGTAAGTTACATACTGATGGTCGCTTGCCAACCAAAAGTCAGGAAACTCTGGAGTTACCTCCAAAAGAGGTTTCTCTCCACTGTGAGGGGACCAGAGACCTCAAGGCCTGGATGATAATGTCATGTTTTGGTTTGCTAGGGCTGCAGATGTTATTCCCACCTTTTCCCAAAAGGTATTTCCAAGTCTCTTGTAAAATCCTGCTCACAACCTTAGTGAGAGTTAGGAAGAGATCAGTGACTCACTCTGTCTGCAATGACCGCTCTCCGCTTGCTTGTGTCCCCCGACAAGCCTAAGAAGAATGAGGAGGGGAAATAAATGAAGCTTTTCTCATCTGAGTTACCAGCAGAAATACAAAAATCCCCCAGTTCAGCACCAACACCCTTGAGATGCAGAGGTCAGGATATCTAAACACAGCATTTTGTGTTCTACTTTTAGCCCACTCTTCTTATTCTCCCAGTGTAAACACTGGTCCTGTTCCAGACAGGAATGGCAAGAAAAGACCCAAGTGCTTCTTAACACCATGAGAACAATTAAGAGAGTGCTGTCAAAGACTGTGTACGTTATGCTAATTGCTGGAGGATGCCTTGATGTAAAGAGGCTGAATTAAGTGCACTATAAGGGGAAAAAAATATTAAATGCCAACTCAAAAAGACAGTAATTCTCTGAATACTGGAAACCTAGCTGCTTAATTGCATTATACCCGTGCATTAAAACGAGAAAGATCTTCATATACCAGCAATTTCACAGCAGGGGGATCTTATCCTGAGAACTTGAGTCTCATCTGTCAAAACCATCAGAAGTTATATGCTGAAAAGTCAATGTGCCCAGTCCAAATCAGATCACTCAAGCAGCAGTTTCAGGTATAATTAACATGTTTATCACAACCAGCTAAGTGCTCCTAAAGCATCCTTCTTCTCAGGAAACACGGTGCCAAAACCCAGCAGTTCTTTCAGCCAGCTGTACAGTCAGAGGAGACCTGAATGAAAGGACCTGCTTGGCAGAGCTGACAGAACATCACAGGGAAAACTGCCTACAGGCCACGCATGACCTTCAGGAGTATCTTCAGGCTAGGTATTCAACACCTGGATCCCCCTCCTTCATGGCAAAGCGACAACAGATAGGAGCCCCAACACAGACCGAGTCTGATTTTCATCTGAAAACAGCAAGCTGCTAGAGGGACTATGACTCTAAAAAAATCAAACCGATCCATACAAAGGTGCTGTTTCTGCCAAACCCAAAGCAGCACATCCTACTTTATCCTCTTCAAGTCAATTCTCTTCCTTTTTTTTTTTTTCCTGAAAAAGTTATTTATGTACATGCATAGGTTTAAAACCTTCCCCAGTGGTTTCAATTAAAATAACAAAAAAAAGAACAACAAACCCAAACTTACCTACTACAGCCTTCGCTTTACCTTCATAAAAAGACCAAGCTAGAGCCAGCGCATCAGTGAGACGCTCTTGTTTCAGAAGGTGATCAACCCTCTACAATAACAAGTAATATTGGACCTCAGTACTGCAGAAAAGACGATTCCCTCCCATTTAAGATCAGCATTTCCCAGTAGTGGGTCATGATCCCTGGCAGCAAGGGGACAGGAAACCTCAGAAGCTCTCAACTCATTGCAATAAAGGACAGTATCTCTAAAAGATCCTCTCATATATACATTTTCTGCTGGGCAGCTAAAAAAGAGTGAGAAATGTCAGGTCCCAGAACATCAAGTCCCCATGGGCTACATTTTAGGTCAGATGCTTGATGGATGGAAACCCACAGCATCAGCGCGTGTCTGCAATCACAAAGAATAAAAATTTTCCATTCCCCATCCTTGCTTCATCACGTAGAGCAAAACAAACACCTCTGCCATGTTTTCAGCATACGGGTGTACTCGTCCTACCCTTTATTTTCTCCTGAGCTCACAGCCAGACTGAAGTAGATCACAAGTCTTTTCTGCTGTAAGGAATTACTAGCACACAAGGTCGAGCACTTCTGAATTCTAGGCGAACCAGTACAGGAAATCATGGGTCAAATTAAGGCTTTTTGTTAACAATTCACTAAACCAAAGTCAGCAGTGAATGGCTGGAGGGAAAACTAGCAAAGTGATCTTGGTAACCAAAGGCAGCAACTGTGTAAAGTTCAATAGAGCTGGACCATTAGTATCTTATTAAAGGTCCTGACACAATGCCACATGGAAGAGCTGATAATCACGGATGAGTATAAGAGCCATAAAGCAGTCAACAGGAAAAATGGTGAAGGTCGCTGCTTAAAGGAGAAATGCGAGACCGGAAAGAAAGGACTACTGGAGTTCCATAAGAATCGGCCTTGAAGCCCCTTTCTACATAATGATTTTGTCAATTAACTTGGCAGAAGATGAATTTACTAATAAAGTTTGCTGATGACCAACTGTCAACATGTGGTGCCAGACAGCAGACCAGAAATGCAGACACAAAAGGGATTGTCCCTAAAGCGGGGTAAGGATGACGCAATCCAGTGGTACAAGCACCTTACAGCAGAAATCAGTTTGGCTGTGGGGTACTGGTGAATCTCCAAGTGACACAAGCCACCAACATCATGTATCCAAAGGAACAGCAAAATGAGACCCAAGGATGCATGAGGAACAACATATCTCATAGAGACAGGGAAGCTGTGGATGCCCCATCCCTGGAGGGGTTCAACGCCAGGCTGGATGAGGCTTTGAGCAACCTGGGCTGGTGGGAGGTGTCCCTGCCCATGGCAGGGGTTGGAACTGGATGAGATTTAAGGTCCCTTCCAACCCATTCTGGGATTCTATGATTCTAAGACCAGGGAACATCTTGCATGGCACTTGTAAGACCCTACCCAGCACAACATATGCCAAAGTGTTTACCTATGTTCAAAAACCTGAGCACACAGGAGGTGCAGCAAACAGTGACTATGGGAAAAGAAAGGAACAAGAAGGCAATCTTACAAGGAGGATGATGAAAGAGCTTTGCTTAGCCTTGCAAACAAAGTCTGAGGGAGAACATGCACACCCTGAACAAACATACTGCAAAGGGATGATCCAGAAAGGAAAAACTGCTGCTTAACTCGAGTGAAAAAAAAAACTAACACAGGAACAAATAGATGTAAACAGATCACAAAGAACTTTGGTGTGGAAATTGATAGCATTTCATCTGTCAGAAATTATGCTACCAAAAAAACCTACCAACAGAAAAAAGGATCTAAAATCCAATGAATTTTCTAGGTAGTCTTTGATGGATTTTACGATGTAGCTCCTGCAGTAGCTGGAGACAAAACACAGTGAACCAGATTTCCTTCCACTCCTGTATGTTTATCCAGCAAACAGAAGGCTTACACTTACACAGCCCTCTGAAGTCACACGTTGTACTAACTCCATCTTGTCCACAGAAGCTGAAACGTGGCAAGGCACTATGTCTTGCTTGGGGGAACAAGGTCTCCATTCAGCCTGCAAGTTCATGCAAGCAGGAGTCCCAACAGCATCCCTACGCGCAGCAATCGGGGATCAGGACATGCCTCACAAATGCTGCCTCCCTCCTCTCAAGCTACATTTAAGCAATTTGAACCTATTAAGCTGTACAGTTCTCCTCTCAACATACCTCTCTCCAGCTTCTCAATGTCATGACGTGAACAGACTAGAAAAGGAAAAAAAACAAGTTACTTACAGTTGCTCATGCAGCCTGCAGTATCCCACAGACCCACCAGAACACACTGGTACACATGAAGCTACACAAAACAACCCTCAAGCTAGGAGCAAACTGGATGTTTATATTTAACAGAAAACATCCTTTACACGCCCTTACGGCCCATTTGCTCCAAGATACCATCCCTCGCTTCTTCCTCTGCTTCCACATACCATCCTACAGGCCACCTCTGCTCTTTCACATCCAGCCTGCACCGCAGGACAGGCAGAGTGCCTAGGATTTCATTCCATGGATACAGGATATCATTCCTTTTATCGCTCCATGCAAGAGAGTCTCATTTTCCCTACTGTCTTATTTTCTTTTGTTTACTCAGTAGCACATCCAGGACAGAGGAGATGTCAGTACAGCGATGTTAAGCCTACCCTGAAGCAGCACGAACCAGGATACCGTGAAACTACGACAATGTCTCACTTAGCCCATACCTTGGCTAAAACCAAATTATTGCACATTTCTGTAATCCCACGACACAGAGAACCCATCCCCGATTCACATCTCCATGGAATGAAAAATTGGCCTTTGCCAGATCGTCGCCTGGCACTAGCAGCGAGTGCCCTGTATTTTATGAAGAACTCCCCACGTTTACCTTAGTTCCGAGGTAGAAGATCTGACCGCCACAGCTGCTGATGGACTGGTAACAAGCCTTCTCTCCCACCAACGCCTACAGGGAAAAAAAAAAATCACATACAAGTAGAACTGCTTTTTGTTTTCGTGGAATTTCCCAAGAAAAATACACACTCGAACTTCAGAGACACTCTGTAACTCAGAAATCAGAATGAGGACTGGGAGGAAACACTACAGATTGCCGGGCAGGAGTCAGGGGAAAAGCTCTGCTGTCCCTTCGTCCTGCTTGTGAACGCAGCTCCGAGTGCTCCTGAGCGCTGGCTGCCCAGAAAACACGACCGACTCCCAAGGACCCAGGGGCTCTCACCTGGCCATCTGCTCCTCCACAAATCTTCCCCAAGAGCAAATGTGCAGGAGAAACAGATGGAAAGAATACTGTTGAAGCGAGAGTTGCTACAACAGAAGTTTGAATGCCAGTAACTGTATACGGGCACGCTTACAGCGTGAGAAATGGAGGATATCGCATCCAAACAGAGATTTTTCCACAGTGCACGGGCAGGGCTGGCTCCCCGCTCTGCCGCCCCGTCCCACGGGCTAGGGCTGGTTGTCCCAGGCTTTTCTCAGCCTGGTCAGGTAGGGAAGCTTCCCGGATGTCTTCCCACAGCTGAAAAGTGCATCTGTTCCTGGGGCTGCCGTAAGAACACTCCAGCCTGCCCAGCACAGAACCGAAGGCTGAAGCAGCAGGTATTCCCCGCATTGTTCTTCAGATGCTGCAGCAGAAGAATGGGGTCTAACAGTCTTCCTCCACAAACCATTCTGAAACCAGAATGTTTCTTATGGGAGTAACAGCCTTATCTAAGATTTGCCTTCCAGAGTGTCTGCAGAACCAACACAGGAAAAAGCACATTCCTGATCCTCTGAGCCACGAAGAAAAAAAAAGAGAAAGCTTCCCATCAGAAGCTGTCCTTGACTCAACTGCTCTGAAAGGGGTCATCTTGTAATTCCTACTGAAACGCAGGGAGACTGCCTGTTTCATCTCCTCAGTATCTCAAAATTGCATTATAGACCTCAGCTCTCATCTCAGACTCATACNGTCTTGTAATTCCTACTGAAACACAGTAGGAATCTCAAAATTGCATCATAGACTTCAGCTCTCATCTCAGACTCATACAGTCTGTGTCTTTTCCAGACTCACACCAGCACTGTGTCAGGCAGCACTTATGTGAGCCCACCAGTTTTTCAAGCCTCCTGGTAACCACCAGAAGTCCTCAGAGGACACTGCAGTGTTTCTGGAAGTGAGCGCAGGGCTCTGAACGATGACATATCCTAGCAAGGAGAGCTCAAACACCACCTCACTGCCAATCTCCAGCTATGTTCAGCAAGGTTGCGCCCCGCAATTCCAGACCATGGGGCAGGCAGTACCTGAGCTAACAGACCAGACCCCACCTCCTGACTCCTTCCTCAGTGTGCATCTGCAGCAGAAAGAATAACAGCAATGCTGGCAGAGCGAAGGGGATAAAGCAGTGAAAGCCAGAGAGGCAGCAGCTGTGGGATTGCAGAACCCCTGGCTGTCTCTGGCAAACGCAGGGATGGAAGGCCCTTCCCTACACACACTCTTGGCAAACTGTTTCTAAAATAGAGAAACTGATTTTCTACTGAAAGCAATAACTTGTCCCAGAACCACGGCTTTAAAAAACCCTCCACATACAAATATCACACTGAGCAAGTCTGCTGCAGAAGGCACAGGTGGGTGACAGGAGCTATCAGGAGCCATTGAAATTAACACCTGGGTCAGGAATAAAACATGTCCAGACACCACCTGGGCCAGGGTCCAAAAAGAACCAAACAAGCATGGAAGCCAAGGTAATAGAAAGACAAATAAACAAAGGAGGAAATAGTAGAAAACACAAGGGTTGAAGTGTTGCAACTTCCACCACTGGTTTTTGACTTCAAACAAGAAAGAAATGTAGTACCTACAAGCACAGGTACTGTCTCATCCTCTCTATCCTCACATGACAGTCTGTGAGACAAGGGCAGGGAACGCACGTACTGCCCAGGCACTGCTACGGCAGAGTAGCTGTGGCATATGAGGTAGAAAAGCCTAACGGAATCTCCTGAAGAACAAAGCACATTAGCTTTTTTCCTGTACAGAGTATTCCAAAGCTTTGTAACTTAGGAGCATCTCCTAAAACCAATACACAAAAGGAAACACGAACTATTGGTTAGCTGGCCACACCACCAGCACGTATGATTTCCGAGATGCTTCAAAAAGGCTTTTTCCCAAGGCTCCAGGCTTCCACTTAGGGCGTATCGGAAACAGAGTTAGCTAACACGAGCGGGTCATCTGTGCCTACCAGGGCTTCGCTGACGTTGCCTCCCGTCGCCAGCGATTTGAAGTGGCTGCTGTTGTAGACCAGCTGAACTTCCGAGATCTCTACGGTCTCCAGCTCCTCCTGCGTCTGACGGTCTATAACATGCAGCTTCTCCACGCTGTCCAGAAGCACTGCTGTCCGTGAGTTTATCCACTGAAAAAGCAACAATTTGCAGATCTCAGCTAAGCACGTGCAGTTGGAGGCCAACTAAACAGGCTCTGGCTATATCCCTGAGCACCCATAGTAGTAGTCCTAGGATGGTTAGCAGCTTTGTTACTATACATGGTCACTTCACCACAGCATCCATGAGTAACTCCAAAGGGAAAGACAGGCAGGCTCCTTCTGGCGTAGCAGCTTTAACACTGAGAAAAATCACAAGGAGCCTTCCTCACAGAAAACAGCCGTGGACAAACAGCAATCCACCAGAGTTCTGGTCTCTCGGCACACTATTTGTGCTCTAGCACACTGTCTATCCAAAGTCTCAAACCCAAGACTACAACACCTGTTCTCAAATCCCTTAGGAGGTAAATGTGGCATCAGGAGGCACTGAAAAGAGAAACAGTACATCTAAGTTTAACTCAAAGCCTGTCATTCATATTCCATGGCTTCTACTTTTATGTTCAAAACCCTGCAAACAAAAGGCTTTTTTTTTTCCTGCTTTTACAATATTTTTTCCTTCTTAAACAGCCAAACATATTAGTTAACAAACTTCAAATCGCAGCTCATGAGGATATCCATCTTGGTATTTTGCTCTTTCATATTTTACTTGCTGTATTCTGTAAATGTGCTTCAGAGTTGAGGTTTTTTTTGATGAAAGCATCAAAAAATTACAGTGCTTTAGCCCGCACTCATCTATGGAAACACTAGAATTTTACTGAGCCAATTACACATAAGTTTGCATTCTTTTTAGTGAGGATACAGAATAAAAATCTTTGTCAGATTCTCTCTGGCTCTTGAAAATATTTCCTCAGCAAGGCTACCCCTCCCTCCCAAGAAAGGGCAGTATTCTTGCCTCCATGCCACTAATTTTTTATCCTCATGCTATTTTGCTCATGCTGGTTTTCCACTGAGTCCTGAGTTTAAGATATTTTCAGTTAGTCAGCCTCAGATAAACACATTTGTAAGGTAAATAGTACAGAACTAAGGGCTATTGAGAGACCGACAAGAAAACTAGCGCAATAAAAATTAACCATTCTGTGGTATTGAGACTTACAGTGAAGTTGATGAGATCATAGTGTAGATGAAGCTGCCTCTGCTTAGTGACATGTATTGCACCACTATCGTCTCTCTTCACCTAGAAGAGAAATCGGACAAGAGTTGGATGTCATAGGGGCACCACGTGTGTTCACACATGTTCCCCCTGCACCACCTCATCTGTCATATACGGCAATTCAGCCTCTAACAGGGGTGCAAAGCTCCAGCGTTTGTAAGGAGAACACTGAAGGAGGACTGATTCTCATTCCCGGACCCCCAAGGGGCTCAGCCCCGCTGAAATACTGAATTGAAGGGAGACATTGCACCACTCCCAGCCAAGGGCTCTCTCTCCCTGCAGGAACTACTGTACTTGCTGCTCATAAAAATCAGAGCTACGGAACGCTGATGTGAAACCGGCTTTAATTCATAATTTAAAAAAGCATTCTGCAAAGAAAAATAGGGTTTGTTTTTTTTTACATTTTGACAACACGAAATACATCGAGAGGGACCTGAATTCAGGTACCACGGCTGCTGTTTAATAACCTGTACGCAGAGCAGCACCGCCGGCCGCAGCCGAGCTGGGTGTCTGTGCAGAGGCTCGTGCTATGGCACGCACACACATCTCCACCAAAGATGGGCTTAAACATACACCCCTGTCTTTCTCCCCAGGTTTGCCAAGAGCAAAGATAGAGGAGAAAGACAATTCTATCCAGACAACTCAATGCCCGGGTGCTTAAGCAAAGCTTAAGGTCCAAGATGATAGCAGAGCTGGGAAACAGAATTAGCACTCCAAAGCCAAAATGCCAGATTTTCTGAAGCCTAGGTACTGCTCTCATGCTGAAATCAGACATGAAATAATTTCAGACAACCGTATCTGCATGTGTAACTTCTGCAGATCTAAACAGCATGAGCAGCATGCCCTAAAGTCACATGCCAACAAGACCTGAAAGCTGCTGTCTCTTAGTGGTTCATGCAAGTTTTTTCCAAACTTATGTTTTAAAGCAAAAAATAAAATGGTATCTCAAATTCATGTCATCTCCCTGAAAACAATCCACATTCTCCTAGCTCCAACAGAAATGAAAAGCTGCAAATCAACGCTTCTGGAATGCATAAAGCTCATGCCTCCAGATTGCTCCTGAAGAGCAACAAGCGACCAGTTTGTTTTTCCAAGCTGGTTGCAACCTGCAGCCATCCCTACCATGCACAGTCATACTTCCACTGAGACAGAGGCTCAGTTGACTGAATACGTGAATAAACTGTGACTCTAAAAAGCAACATACAACAGCCAAGGCTTACCAGAAGAAAATGAACGACGTCTCCCCGGCAGAACGCAAGCATGGGGTTCACAGAGTTCTGTACAGCCACAAAGTGCCACGCCAGAAGAGGGACACTGGAAGGGTCCATCTGTCAGACAAAAAGCACAGCCAGGATTTAAGGTCCGCAAGAACCCCAGCTCCAGGACACGTGCTGCTCATCAGCTGCTGCTCACTGGCTTTGCCAGGTACACACACAGGCTGTACAGCAATCTCCCGGTCTGCTGCCAGCCGAGCAGTACCTTCTGCTCTTTCGGCCAGCCCCTCATTTTAGGGGCAATGTGTGTCTCTTGGCAAAGCAGACAGCCAGTCCAGAACAAAACCTGTGTCCTAGATGCTTCATGTAGATCCAGTCTTACACGGAACGATGGACTAAGACAAGCTGCAGCTTGCTAGCAGCCTTGTCTCCATTGTCCCAATCTAACGTATCCTACGTCTTGCCCCAGCTGCTTTTCCAAGGGGAATTATACCAGTGACCAGTGGAAGTGAAAATCAAGAGCCTAGAAGGCTGTTTAGTGTTCTAATTCCACTTTCTTTCCATCCCTGCAATGAGGTTCTATCATGCAGTTCCTAAGCAAAGCAACAGCCCCAGTCCAAGGCGAGTGTCACCATAATCAGGCCAATGTCCCATCTGTGGGTGCATCCAGGCTGCAGTGGGGAAGACAAGAAGCTGAGGGGCTCCTGTGTTTTCCCCTTCCTACTTCCTGGAGAAATTCTGCATCTTCACCTAGGGACAGCTGGAAGCAGCCTTTTCACCTCCCCACTGCCCACAGTCTGTCCACATCGGACCAACAGATAGTCGCTGCAATTCACAACACAGAGTTTGCTGCGTGCTGATAAAGCAGCAATACCAAACACCTGGTCCTAATCTCATCCCCTTCACTCCAGGAACTGTTTGCAGCCACAATCCAAAAAGCAGCAGTTTGGCTCCATTACTCACACGACCATAGGGAAAGGTCATCCACACTTTCAGAGATGGTTTCAGGCCAATAACCAGTATCTTCAAGAAAAGCAAAAAGGTGAAATAAAATGTTTGAATATATACCAGAAAATTTCTCCTTTGCAATTTCATAGAATCATAGAATCATTAAGGTTGGAAAGACCTCAAGATCATCAAGTCCAACCGTCAACCCAACCCCACCCAACCCACTAACCCATGTCCCCAAGCACCACATCCACACGTTTCTGGACCCCCTCCAGGGATGGTGACTCCACCACTGCCCTGGGCAGCCTGTTCCAATGCCTCAGCACTCTTGCAGTGAAGACATTTTTTCTAATTTCCAGCCTAAACCTCCCCTGGTGCAACTTGAGGCCGTTTCCTCTTGTCCCATCACTTGTTCCTTTAGAGCAGAGCCCAGCACCCCCCTCACTGCCCCCTCCTTTCAGCAGCTGTAGAGAGTGATGAGGTCTCCTCTCAGCCTCCTCTTCTCCAGACTGAACCCCCCCAGCTCCCTCAGCCGCTCCTCGTCAGCCCTGTGCTCCAGACCCTTCCCCAGCTCCGTTGCCCTTCTCTGGACCTGCTCCAGCCCCTCAATGTCCTTCTTGTGGGGAGGGGCCCAAAACTGACCCCAGGATTCAAGGTGCGGCCTCACCAGTGCCGAGTCCAGGGGCACAATCCCTGCCCCAGTCCTGCTGGCCACACTATTGCTGATGCAGGCCAGGATGCCGTTGGCCTTCTTGGCCACCTGGGCACACTGCTGGCTCCTGTTCAGCCGGCTGTCGCCCAGCACCCCCAGGTCCCTCTCTGCTGGGCAGCTTTCCAGCCCCTCTGCCCCAAGCCGGGAGCGTTGCAGGGGGTTGTTGTGACCAAAGTGCAGGACCCAGCACTGGGCTTTATTGAACCTCAGACAACTGGCCTCAGCCCATCGGTCCAGCCTGTCCAGATCCCTCTGCAAAGCCTCTGACACTCAAGGAGATCAACACACCCTCCTGCCATCAGCAAGTTACCTTCGTTAGGGAGGCCATGGCCAGCAGCGAGTACTGGGTGATAGGGTGGTCTCTCAGGTCAACTTTTGCATGTAACGGTTCAATACAGCAAACCTCCCCCTTGGAGCCGCTGAAGAGACACCGAGACTCGCACGTCCTCACTCCCATAACCCTCCTGCAAAGAGGAGAAATCAGCTTGGTGGCCAGCTGTGAAGAAGAGATCAGCCCAACAATCTCATGAAATCTCAAAATCCTTCATAAACACTGTTTTAAAAGGTCCTTCACACAGCTCCAGGGAGCACTTTAGTGTGCCGCTGGAAGCAGTCCCGTGCAGCTGCTCCGATGCAGACAAGTATTCCTTACGATCTCATTTAGCAGTAAAGTTTAGGAAATTCCTGGGTGTGATCAGACTCCCTAGACTGCCAATCCTCCCTCCTTGTCCCTCCTCCTCTCGAAGAGGCCAAGAAGAAAATGAGCGGTTACAGCAGGGCTGCTCTCACTAACGAAACAAGGAAAACCGAGAGGCAGCTGGGAGGACCCCACAAGGAATGCCAAGATTCTGAACAACACATTAATTCCTTAATAACTTGGGCTCTTCCTTGACTATTACACTGCCAGACAGCATCTTCAGCTGCGAAATTCTACTGCAGCTCTAAATTACACCTTCAACATCCAGACAGCAGCTTTATTAGTTCCAATGAGTTGGGTTTTTTTTTTCTTAGATTTTAGAAACTACGACCCAGCATTAATTTCTTGTACTTTCTATGGGTACTTAGAGTTATTGTCTTACTTAAATGACAGTTCAAACACAGAGCCTCCGCTGTCATTGCAAATTGCAAGCGTTGGGTCATCTGTAAACTGAGCAGATAATTACATTAGAAGTGGCACTACAAAAAATGGATAAAAAATGTATGCTATGGCATCATTAACAGCACACAAAAGTACAAGCATGTTCCCCACCAGAAAGGCACCTTTAACATACAGAGTTGAGAAAATTACTTGCTTTTTTTATGATGCATAAGAAAAGCAAGGTTTTTGTTTCATCTTCACCCCTCCAGCAAGCCCTATTGCTAGATTTTGTCACCAAGGACCTTCCACTGCAGCTCAGAACCACCACATCCCAAAGCCTGGGTTACCATTAGAACAGCCCCTGGCCTCAAGCGAGTGAATTGGTGCCAGAGCTGGTGAACAGGCTGCAGGCACAGACCAAAATGAGGAACATCCAGATACCAAGGAAGGGGTCACAGCCACAGCCTAGGCACCCTTCTGGAGGACTCTGCAACTCAGCATCCAGCAGCACAAGTTTCAGCAGCGCTCAGCACTCCTCAGTGCTGGTACCACCCTCATGTCATGAGCTGGAGAAGGGGCCACTAGGAGCAGAAGACCTGGCACAAGGGAATATTCATCTTTCTGCACAGGGCAGAGATGGCAGAGATGGAAGCATGGAAGATGTAGCAGTAAGGCAGCATCTTCACACCCACAAAACATCTTTGGTTAGCCAGGTCAGGCCAGCCAGTACATGAGAACTGTCCTTGGGCAACGTGCCCCATCAGACTAGTTCCATGTGTGACCCTGTATGGGTCTGGGATGTCTCAGCAAGGTCCAGGAAAGGAGGAGAGAGAGAGAAGAGTTTGGGTGATGCACCGAAGTCACTGCTCTGACCAGGCTGCCAAGGAGTACTATGCTCTGGTAGGAGAGGTCCACATAAAACAAAGCCACGCACAAAAATCACACAGGAGTTTGTGTGTGCAACGACAACACTACATTGAGCAAGAAGCTGTAGGTGACTTCTCTTTCAACCCAAACATTCCTAAAAGTTACTTGAAAAACTGCTGACAGAAGCTACTTTCTACACTCCAGACTCTTTTTAAGTTTAAAGTCAGCAGGTCACATATCCCGTTCAAACCACTGCAAGTTTTAGACAAATGCATTCAAGCAACTAATTCTGCACAGATTTTGGCATCAGCGAGAGGAGTCACAACAGACAGCTATAACATGTTATCTGTAACACCTTACACACTATACTAACAAGCTGTTGTTTGTTATAGTGCAACTCACAGCTGATACCATCATTTCATCTCTGAAAATACTCAGTTTCTTTTTTAAATAGAATTTCTGCTCATTTTTCTCACTGCTGGATACTATAGAGCTCCTGAGTAGACGCTCTCATTTGTAAATCTAAAAGTACTACACAAGGAAAGTCAACACATCTGACTGAACATAAGTGTGTTTTAAAGTAAAAAAAAAAAAAAAAAAAAATAGTGGTCTACAAGGAGTACATGTAGCATTTCTTACCTTGATGTGCAAAATGGCTGTTCCCGGTGGGTGGGCATCTGTTATTGATCGTAGCAGCTTCCCACTGGCGAGATCCCACATCGTGATCTGCAAGAAGATTGTTCTCAGTGTGTTTACTGCCAAGGGGTTCTCTCCACCACCTTGTGTGCTGGTACATCAACACATTTCTGTATTCCCAGTATCATCCTGGGTCAGTAGGGTCTTTATATCAAAGAGAAGTGATCTGAAATTTGTTCTTACCCTGTTTTTACAAGCAGGTTACCTATCTGCTTATGGTCTCGCTGACATTAGAGTTATCTTTCCACCTCTGAGCCACGTCCTCTTACCACCTGCCCGAACGCACTCACCTCCCAGCTATCTGCCTGGTAACACAATTAACGAATGTAGGATAACTTTGCTACCACACAACACAGCTCAACGCATTTCTGTCTCTCAGAACCAGTGAACAGTTGAATCATCTCTTCTGACAGCCGTTAACAAAACTGAAGCATCTCCACAGCTACCACGAACCTTGTCATTTCTCTGCTCCTGCGTTTGCTCAGCATGACAGGTTGGAGCATACGGCTTGGCTTGTGCTTGGATATTAAATTCTCAGCTAAGAAGCAGCAAGTCCCAAACTACTGACTGTGTCACTGAGGAGTATTTAGCCCAGAAGAGCCAAGATTACAATTTGAATCAGACTTCTCCTTGGAAATACTACTGTATGTGGTTCCAAAAATCATCTATCAAAGCTCCATAGACCAGATGTTTCAGAACTGCTGCTCCAAAATATTCCACCTGAGTGTCATTTACAACTGGCCATTGCGCTGCATGGATCAAATCTGGATTTTCACATGGTCTGGAGCAGCCTGTCACGTAGTCCTATCATAGGCACTGGAGTGTTTTATCTAGAATGAAGGCGAAAGCCAGAGGAGCAAAGGGAAATGAATCTAAAAAGAAAATCAGAGTGGCCTTCGCTGTACTCCACAGACCTCTAAATTTTACCAAGTTAACTTCTAACCATTTTGGTGTAGTTTTAGTCTTATAACTTTTGTTCAGGAATTGCTTTCCTTCTGTAAGTTCAGAGAAGGGCACAAAACTACCACAGCAGACTCAAACCCCTTTTCCCCTGCACTCAAAACCTATGCTGCTTCTATCATACAACAGAACAGCAAAAATGAACTTCGGGGCTAGATGTGGCTTTCCAGAATTTCAAGTCAGCACCACAATAAAAACTAGCTTTAATTACAAAACACAGATCTCACAAGGTGGCCTAGGAAGAGTCATCCAGTTGCACTGCTGCACCATTGCATGTTTCAGTTTATCAGGACTTATGTCACAATGAGCCACGATTAATGCAATCCTTCGCTATATTCTGCATTGCCCATTTCCCCCCCAGAAACCCACCCCAAACAACCTGGGTCAGCTCGCTGGATGCAGGAACTGGCTGGCAAACAAAGCTCTGGGCAGATCAAGCCACGCACACTGCTGCTCAGCACAAACCAGCTCAAACAGCTGCACAGGGAGCGTGCTCGGCTGGGAGCTGCTGCTCCGCTGGAAGCAGCCCGCAGAAGGACAAAGCGCTGGAGCATCCCATCCTACAGCATTACCTGTCCTTTGGCAAAGCCGCACAGGAGCCTCGAGCAGTCGTTGTTGATACTGAGAGCAGAGATAGCGCCGTACTGAGCCCCAACAGCAGTGCTGCCCAGACACAGCCGCAGAGCTTGGTTTTGATCTAGAGTGGAACAATTAGTAAGAAATTAAGAAGACAGACCAATCATTAAAATTAACGTCATGCAACTGTTTACATATACATCTCACTCAGGGCACACTAACAATTCTCAGGCTTACAGTTAAGTTCTTAAAAAAGAGTTTACAAGAGCACCCGTTAGTACAGAGAGAGCGGGACACTGTCTTGCGGGGAAGTACAGAAGTTATTTTTTAAAGTAGAAAACAGGCAGAGGGAATATGGAAACACAGAGGTATTACAAACTGAAGAAGAAACTACTAGAAAAATCAAAGCAGTATCTAGCTTTCCTTTCACTGTTCCGCAGTGATGCTTACGGTGGAGCAGGGAAGGTGACAGAAAGTTAACTCTGTCTTCCAAGCCTTGTACTTCTGTATATTTTTGAACGTCAACTACAAACCGCCAACAGAGGCCTTTGGCAAGTGTCATTTCATGTAACTTCTATTCCTGGGTCTTGCTGGTAACGGCAAGAACCTTTCCTGGAGGGAAAACGAACTTGTATCCCCAAGCTGCCCAGTTAAAATGCTCGGCGAGTCCCAGTGCACACAGCTCTCCTTAGCACACAGCCCTCCTTAGCAGGATAAGATGAAAGCAGAAGCCTTGTGATGGAAATAAAAATAATCCTTTGCCACGTTTCTAGAAAATACCTTGACATCACTGCGACAAGGGTGTACATGGCATAGATCACAAAAGGTCAAAGAAAAAGAAGAAAAATCCTGGAAGATTTCCATGGAACACAAGTTCCCCAGAGGGGTATTCTCTGTTCTTCATGTCCTAGAGAAATAACTGCTGTTCCAGAGGTCCACAAACACAGTTCGTTTACAAAAAGCCCAACTAATAACCATAGAAATTGGTCTAAAAATAAGGCGAATGCTGCAGCTCTTGCTATTAAAGTCGAATTGCATCCTGTTCCCTCCACTTCAGCTTAAACCTGCCAGGAAGTCAACATGTTTTACACCTGGTAAGCCAGTCGATAACCTGTCTCCTGCAGGGCATGAGAAAGGAGAATCTTTCACAGCTTTCTCTGAAAAGGACAGCAGCTCCACAATCACGACGACTTTCAATCCAGCTTTACATCTTTATATGTATATCCACATGAGCTTTCAAATCAATTTTCTTCTCCCCTCACCCATAATATCAGTTCAAAATAAACACTCCACCCTAAAATTGAACGCTTTGCATGACTGCAGTTATTCCTCAGAAGGCAGTGCCCACTGTGTGCTAGAGATGCATCTTCAGAGTTGAGAAACGGCCACGTGGAATGCTGCCTCCAGAGAAACCCATTGCAGTACTTGTTCCTGTTTCCAGACAGTCAAAAGGTGACACACGAAGAGGAACTATTTGATAAGATTTAAAAAAACCAAACCACTCCTAACTATAAGATGGACAAGATTGCTTCCAAAGCAAAGCAAGATGCCTGAATCAATGAGCTCCTATTAACCAACTGGTAGAGTAATAAAAATGGACAAAAGCAAGAGGTTATAAGAGCCGATCTGATGACTTTCCAGACTAATATTATCAGCTTGGAATTAAGGCACATTCAGGATTAAGCATAAAAAGCTCTTTCCAAATGCTTGAAACAAAGATAGCTATCAGTTGTCAAAAAAAATGTTTTTAATTTTGCAATTTACAAAATGCAATTCTTCATCTGAAAAACTTCTGGCAGTAACTATTTATGCTGCTCTCAAAGCCCAGAGTCAAAACTAGTTGGCATTTTGATACAGCTCTACAAGAATAAAACCAAGTTTGTGAATATGAAACAAGTCACTTTCCAGAACAAAGAAGTAACCATAGCTCTCTAGAAGTTATTACCTCTCAGATCACCAGGTTCTCTCTCATCAAGATCTTTTCCTTAAGCCATGACTTTCCCAAGTTTGAAAGGCCTGCTTTATTTCCTGCGGAATTACTCAGATATTACAACAGGTCCTTTCCCCCACCTTTGTCAGGGTGAGGGACATCCCTCCTGGCTGGCAGATCAGAACAGCTGGCGAGCTAACGGGACAGGCTGCAGACACCCTGTCCCCCAGCAACACAACAGCTGGCCCCTAAACAAGGCAGGCTGAGCCCTCCTCCCAGCCCCTGCCCTCAGCCTCACCCAGTTAAAGTGACTCCCCAGAGCAGGGGCTGGGTCACACAGCGTGCGGCGGCCACAGCAGGACCCCCTGCCCTCCTCAGCTGGATGTGTGAGCAGGGCTGGCAGACGGTGCTGTCTGCTTGCAGGGGTCTCCCAGGGCTTGCTGCCCTCCAGCTGGGCTCCTGCTCCGCTGTGCTGCCACGTGCCGGCACTCCGGCAGGAACAGATGGATGGGGATCCTTCGTCCTGCCCCAAAATAATGCCTTACAAACACCTACCGACCTGCTGTCCTACATCATAAATGGCACATGTACCTTGTCCCTCTGCTGCTCTTGCCTGGAGAACCCAGAAGCATGCAACGCACTCAAAAACCAGTCCGCAGACTGGCCAGCAGCACTGTCCGCTGGCTGGTTACTGCCCTGCCTCGCTTGCCGCTCCTCTGGCATCCTGCATCCCGGCACAGACAACATGCAAACCGGGCAAGACAGGCGTGGTTCATGCAGGGTACGTGCACGGTGCAGTGGTACTGTACCTTTTCCTTTTCAGTCCGCACAGAAAGGGCCAGGAGAGGAAAGAAAAAGCCAGAAATCAATATAAAAGGAGTGAAGTAATGAACAGCACATAGGTGATAATTTTCAAAGACAGTGAGAACCTTCAGATTTTGCCGATATCGTTTCCTTTTGTTAACATTTGCCCTTTTGATTTATTCAAGTAACTAGAGGATGCTGTGAGGGGCAGTGTTTTAAAACCAAGCTGTTCTAAAAGCATACGGAACCACTGAAGAAAAATGAGTTTCTAAATTTTTATTTCGTTGTCCTGAAGACCAAAAAAAAAAAAAATCATAGAGGAAATAAAACTGGAAGTTCAGTGATATAACTGGTAAAACTACTTTCAACACTTAGCACCAGCCAGACAACCAGATCCCTGTTATCTTCAAAAAAAAAACCCAAAGACAACAGGCCCCAAAATCTGCTTTAATGTTGTCTTTAGGCACTTACACTACTTGGCTTGCCAGGCAGAGCACTTCTCCACTTTGGCCAGCAATCCTCAAGAAAAGCCACGGCACTCAGTGCAATTGTTCATCTTCACACTGCTCACAACTCCAGGAAGCTTTCAGAAAGAATTTGGCAAAAGGATAGCTCACATTTACATTAAAAAAAAAAAATCCCTTAAGCAAGCACAGTACTAGAAAGGGATTTCTTTCCCCTGCAAGGCTACGTGGCTCTGGAGCAGGTTAACCCCAGGAGTGTGTGCATGTTTGCCTGTTGGGCAGCATTTTCCATCCTTTTTTCAGGGCTTGGTTAGACAAAGCCAGGGCTGCCCCAACCCTGTTATTAGTGACAGTCCTGCATCAAGCAGGGGGTGACTACAGGGCTCCAGGCATCTCTTCCTACCAACAATGCTTACAGGATGTCAGAGGTAGCATCTAATCCAACTCTAATCCACAAGAAAAATGTTTTTCAACTACGAGATACATAATCTAAGAATGGTCCTGTGATAATTTTTGAACAGCAAACAGAAGCATTCAAAAAAAGAACAAAAGCTACCCAAGTCTTCTTTAAAAAGGACAAAGTAGATAAGTCCAGTGGTACAGGTGGACTATATGAAAGAAAAAATAAAGGGTCAAAAAAATTGCCAGTGACACAAAACTATTCAGAGAAATTTGAACACCACAGGATGGTTTGGGTTGGAAGGGGCCTTAAAGCCCATCCAGTGCCACCCCCTGCCATGGGCAGGGACACCTCCCACCAGCCCAGGTTGCCCAAAGCCTCATCCAGCCTGGCCTTGAACCCCTCCAGGGATGGGGCATCCACAGCTTCTCTGGGCAACCTGGGCCACTGCCTCACCACCTGCACAGGAAAGAATTTCTTCCTTCTTCAGCAATGTTCAACCAGAAAACAGCCCTGCAATTTTGCAGGCAAAAAAAAAGGTGACGCTTCCATCGTACAAACCATGCACACAGCTTACAAAACATCAGGGAATAAATCTCATCCTAATTAACACATCCAGTAGAAAAATGTTTTCATAGAAAGAGTACAGAGATTGCTTGGTATGCAGACATAAACAGCTGGTTTAAATTCCAGAATAAAACCAAGCCAGAACTCTCTCCTTGCGCACAAGAAGGCCTTAAGGAGCCCTATCCTGCAGATAGACCTGAGAGCAACTCGAATTCGCTGCCTCTTATCTAACATCACGGACCTTTGAGGAGGATCGGAGTCTCTCTTCTCTAAACCTTTCCATTGGGTAATAAAAGACAGCAACACAACGTCCCCTCAGCCACCTTCTCCGTGCAGAAGAAACCCACCTCTCAGCCCCTCCTCATGCATCGTGTGCTTCAGCCCTACAACCACCCAGTGACCCCCTGGGCTCGCTGCTGGACATCGATGTCTTTCCTGCACTGAGCAGCCCAGAACTGGACACAGTACTTCAGATGCGGACCCACAAGAACAGAACAGAGGGGAGTAACAATGTGCCTCAACCTGCTGAACGCCCTTGTGACAATACAGCCCTGTACGTGCCTGTAAAACAATAACTTCACACGTTCCACGGTAGCAGAAAGCTTTAAAGGCCCTGCTCTGTGCAGAAAAGTTCTTCAAAGCACTGACATTTGTTTTAATAAAAGTCAATTAATGGAAAGTTGGCATTGTGGCAGTTTTCTAAAAGCCACAAGATTAACTGAATAGCTACAGACACCACAGCCTTGCAAAGATCACAGCCAAAAAGCAAACATGCTGGTCCCAAGTAATCAAAGGTATAACAAAGAGAACTTTGCC
>VZTO01006932.1:4259-19600 GCA_013400615.1 Syrrhaptes paradoxus
CACCTGTTGAAAGAAAATTTTGTTGATGACAAAGCACGCTCTTTTTTTAATGGAAGACTTTAACAAGGAATCTCTTAAGTTGCTATTTTAGGATCTTCTTTAACCTACAATAGGCTCATATTTGCGTGTTTCTTTCTACAGTGAGTATTACTTCAGCACAGAAAATTTGGAAAGAGACTTCTTTTTGAGGAGAAAGATGGACCAACAAGGATTTCTGCCTGTTTCATTGATTGCTAGCTTCCGTCGGATGCAAGCTCTGACTACAAATGCTGCACTCATTTTGGAGGTAAAATAATTCAGAAATATGTATGCAGGCAGTTGCTTGGGTAATTTTGTACTGCCATATAAAGTCAATGCTATGAAGTTAAGGAAAAATTGTGTTTGTAAGGACAAGGCTTTTATAAAGAGGCTATTAAATGGCAAAGTTTGTGGATTTTTTTCTTTTTTGGATGGTGCTGGATATGTGAAGTTTTTAAAGCTATAATATACTTGTCACACAGGCCCTAAAGGACAGTACAGAAGTTGAAATTGTGGATCAGAGGATAAGAAAAAGGGTTGATCCAGAGAAGTGGCCAATTCCTGGTCCCCCTCCATGCAGTCTGCCACCGACTGACTTTTCTCAGCTCATCAATTGTCCAGAATTCATACCAGGCCAAATTTTTGGCTCACATACTGGTAAAGGATTTATTTTATAGAAACAAGTTTAGGACTGTCTGTCTAGCTTAGGAAGTTTGCCTCTTGATGCTGATTTCATAATAGAAGTTATACATTTGGTAATGGTTTATTTAGCTCGTGTGCTTTGTCAGCTTTACAGGTGCCAAGTCACATGGCTGGCATGGCTCATGTGAAGTAGATAAAAATGTGTCTTATGTGTTACAGCTGTGACCGGTCTCCAGAATATAATAGGATGGACTACAGTCCTTTATTATTATTAATAGTAGTAGTAGTAGTAGTAGAAATAGTAATCTTAACTTAGTAATAAAATCTGCTTCATTTTGGTAGCAGCTGAACTCTTTATTTGATGCATCCTGGTTTTGGATCAGAGTCTAATTCAGATTATTGATAGGGAGATGGGTTTGTTTGCTGAAAACCATTGGCAAGGAAATCTTTTACTGAAATGTTGGCTGGAAGTAGATGGGAAGAATGAAGACTGAGTTAGTCACCCATCCATAGAGCTAGAGGATGGTGTGGAGAAAACAGCTCCCTAATGGTGCTCTTCTTGTTTTCTGAATAACACATAATTTCTCTCAAACTGTTAGATACTTTCTACATAAATAAGTTGTTAAAATCAGTGCTTTTCTAAAATGTTGAGTGAACTGTGAAAAGCAGTCTCCTAAAAATGAAAAGAAATTCTGCTGATCAGAGTTATATTAAACCATAGAGATAACAAAATGGTAGCTGCGGTTAAAAGAAAAACTAGTGAAACAATTAAAAAAAAGGGGGGGGGGGGAAAGGAGGCAAAAAACCCAAACAACCCCCAGCAGGAACCGAACTACTGTTTTTCTATGCCAGAGTCTGCACCAAGTTCTCCAAGAATGGGAAGCCCACTGAGTCCAAAGGAAAACACTGAAACGAGTAATTTTCAGCCAATGTCTAAAGGGCTGTCTACAAGTTTGCCTGACTTGGACTCTGAACCTTGGATAGAAGTGAAGAAGAGGCATCGTGCATCCACGGTCAAACTAAAGGTAAAATGAAAAACCTTCAAATTATGTTTAAATAAACAAATGCAAAACCTGCCAGCTTTCAGATTATACTGTAAAACAAGATTTTTAAATGTCTTAACATATGTAATGCTTGATGATGCAGTACAGTTAGCATGTATACACTTTTCATTCTACCAGACCTAGAATAATTAAGTGCATTTAAAATTCTGATCCAAAGCTTACTAAAAAGAAAAGGAAATACTGGGGGTTTTTTGTGCTGAGGGACAATTGTACCTGTTGATTACTGAAAAATGTGTTGTAATGTTTATTTGGGAGTTGGTCTAAAAGCTTATGGCAGAATTATTTAGAATAGTAATTTACTTACTAAACATCTGAAAGTGGGTGTCTTGTTCAATTCCTGTACATTCATTTATTGAAAATGTTCGGTCATGTTCTATTTGTCTCCCATTTGGATAATCACTATCCCATTCAAATATAAAATGCATTGCCTTTCCTAACTTAGGGAAGTGTTCCTCTGCCTGATCAAACATCATGTCAACAGCCACCCTTCCCTCCAGAGGAACAAGAACAAGAAGAACTCGATTTTTTGTTTGATGAAGAGATAGAACAAATTCAAGGTCGGAAGAATAAATTTACTGATTGGTCAGACAGCGATTCAGATTATGAAATTGATGATCAGGATGTAAACAAGATTTTGATTGTAACACAGACACCACCATATATGAGAAGACATGCCAGTGGAGATCGTACTGGCAACCATGTCTGCCGTGCAAAAATTACATCAGAACTTGCTAAAGTTATTAATGATGGTTTATACTATTATGAACAGGATTTGTGGATGGAGAAGAGTGAAAATGATACTATGATGAAGGTAACTCTCTTAATTTTTGACCTGAAAAATCATACCTGTCCCAGCCATTTCAAAATTAATTTCAGCCATCTGCTAGGTAATGGTAAAATGCTAGACTCTTTGGAAAGAAAAGATACAGTAGTTGAATTTACAAGTCTATTGAATTATCTTTCTTTTGATAATATTGTAGACAGTTGAAAAGAAAACCAGCAATTTTTTTTTTTTGTGACAAATTTGACCAAAAACGTTGAATGAATATTTTTTAGAACTATTTTTAACATTTTGGAGATGGCTCAACTCTTCCAATGATTTCTTGGTCTGTGAATAGCTTGTTTCGTAACATTTGCAAACCTCTGCCCTAGGGGAAAGGGGCATATTTCTGAGAAGAGAGAATAGGAGAGGAAGGTAATTTTAAAGTGGTTTTATATTAAGATTCTGTTTACCATGTAGCTTGTTAAAATAATAGCTCTGTGAGCAAACGAAACTTTGGATTGTACACTTTATTTTATTATAGAAACCCTTTTATTTCCTAGCCTGTACATAGGCCTCTGTCTTTGAGGCTTTCAGAACTTTGCAAGATTGTCAGCTTTGTTGTTTATTTTTCTTGTTGTTGTTGTTAATTACTATGGTTTGTAAATGTAGTAGGCAGCTGTAAAATTACAGATGAGTTGAACTCCAGCACTTCATAGGCAGAGCTCGACAGCGCACACTGCAGTCCTGTCACTTACTGCTCTTGCTTTATTAAGAAATGTCTTCTTTTGTGTGAGTAAGCCCAGTGAGCGGCATGTCTGTAGGCAATCCCACTCTATCGCCAGGAGATGTTATGTGTAGAGAAATACAAAATCACCTGAGCACTAAGTGGTGAGGGGAAAGGGCTTTATCTGTGCATAAGGGCAAAGCTGGGTTGTGGAAGGTTAGAAAGGGGTTTGCCTTTTAGCTAGTGCAGTGTGAGCTGCATTAGAAGGTTATATAGTGTTCATGGCAACTTTTTTACAATGTGTGCTAGAGACCTCCTTAAAAGAAATCTGTACTGGCTGTGTATTGGTAGTTAGGTGTCAATTCTGGCTTGCTTATTTTCTCTTTTATGAAATTCACCCATTCCTCAGGATGATACCTGTTACTGTGTTTTGTGTTTACAATTTGCTTTTTCTAATTCAGCAAGAGATTGAGAACTTCAGGAAGCTAAATCTCATTAGCAAGGAAGAATTTGTAAATCTTGCACCAGAACCAATTGCTGATCCAACCGAAGAAGTTCCTCCAGAGCCTCCAGGATTACGGAAAAGTAAGTAATACAAATTTGCTTTTTAGAATCCCGGTAATAGAGAACTGTTGTACAGGTGTGTTAAATCTTTCTGCCTCTGTAATATTTTAATTTTGGTTCAGTCAGTAGTCTGAGGGGCTTTTTATTTGCTAATTTTTCAGTTTGTCAGCTGTTCATCGGTAGTGTGGGTCTATTGCACCAGAAGCAGCTGACGTTAGTACTTTTCAGGAAATATATATATATGAGCATCAATAGACAGTGTTCTGTATTCTTGTCACCATATGCCAACACAGGTGCTTTTTGTGTTACTTGACATTTCTAATGTATATGGGAATAGCTAGTGATGTTGTGAAACATTTTCTAGAAACCAGGATTTTTATGGGAATAGGGGATAGAGGGAAGGGAGGTTAGAAGAATTTTCTACTTGTATCATAACCTTACTGGGCAGTGAAAACATCCAGCTGTTATCTTTCAAGGTATTTCTGATAGGGTATTATTATTAACATTTACTAGGTTATGTGCTTATAGCGTCTTTAAAGTAGTTGAAGAAAACCTCACCAAACCTCGCCAAAAGGCAAGAACGTGGTTCCACTTTTACAAATGTCTATTTTCTATTATTTTGCTAATGTAAATATACAAGAACAAGCAGGTTAGACAGAAATGGATTTGAATTTTCTAGCAAAGGCATGTTTGAAATAGAAATATTTCATAGTTTTGAGCAGTTTCTCCTGCTTCTACACCAAGTACTTTTTGCTAGTTTGACTATCCTTTTGGGGATGGCGTAGTTCACTTGAAATGAAACAGGCCTTTAAGGTACTAGATAAGAGGGGAACTTGGGCTTTGAAGTCATAAATTTCTTTTGAAAATGAACGTTTTTCCTTCCTGCCTACAGATCTGGCAGAGGAGTTGGCTTGTAATTTGTTAAGTGGTCAAGTACCTCCAACAGCAGCAATTGCTCGGTCACTGCCAACAGCAGTTCCAGATTCCCCCTGCGTTCACCCTGGCTTCGCCCCACGAACACCTCGTACCCCAAGGCTACAGGATCCCAAAAAAACACCCAGGTTCTATCCTGTTGTTAAAGAAGCACGATCCATTGATGTAAAGGTAAATGTAGAGATGTAATATTTTTTTTAAATCAGAAAAAGTCTAAAAAACTCATGTCTGTGCATACAATTCAACAAGGCAAAAAATGAAACACTTGTACTTTTTCATTATCTACAAAATATCTACCTTATTTATTCTCTTTTATTTCTACAAAATGGTTTCAGAATTTTCTCTGTAACATTTAAAGTCCTTGATGAAATAGTGTAATGTCTAAAGACTTTTAATTTGTTACATAAGTCTAATCTTGAGGTTATGAAACTGGAGTGTTATGACTTTATAATGTGTTAGAGTGGCTATAAATTTCATAGAACTTTGTTTTAGGAGGGAGAGAATGAGTGAAATCAAATTAGGATAATAAATACTTCTTGTACTTTCTTAGACTCCAAGAAAAAGAAAAACACGACACAGTACAAATCCTCCCTTAGAGTGCCATGTTGGTTGGGTGATGGATTCCAGAGACCACAGGCCAAGAGCTTCCTCTGTGAGGTAATTTTTTTTTTTGTCATAGAAAATTGTTTGCAATGTTATTAGCTCTCACTGCTAATAGAGAAATAGGAAGTGATAAAGGACATTTTCTAAATAGAGCAGAAGCAAGAAAAGAGCAATTAAGAAAGACAAAAATATAGAATATAAGGCTCTTTGGAAGTCAGCTAACTAGACTGTTCTCACAATGTTCTTTGTTGATTGATGCTATAGTACAAGTAATATGACTTGAAGTACTGATGTTCACTTCAGTGATTTTTTTTTTTTTTGCCTTTAAGTGGTGGTTTCAAATCAGGCGTTGCAGTAACGTTTAATTCTCATCATCCAGAACTGCCTGGTTTTTGACAGATTAGCACAGAAGCTGATTTTCCTGAGGTGCACCCAAAAACAGATGACTGGGACCCCAGGAATGCATTGCAGTGGTTATTGGGTGACTGTTGGTTTTTTTCTTCAGCAGTTCCAATGCTTCACCTTCAGAAGGAGCTCCACTAGCAGGAAGTTATGAGTGTACCCCAAATTCTCTTCCAAAGTTTCAGCATCCTTCTCATGAACTGTTAAAGGAAAATGGCTTTACTCAACAGGTGTACCACAAATATCGTCGAAGGTGTTTAATGGGTAAGCTGCTAAATCTGCTTCCTAAAATTTTACGTAGAAGTTACCAGGTGTCATCTGATACCAGTTTTCTCCACATTGTTCCTTATTCTTAATTTTTCTTGGGAAAGGAGAACAAAATTTATTTGATGATTGTATTTTATGAACTCTGCTTTCCATTTTAACCTTAAATTCCCTGACAAAAAAATTACCCTCAAATTTTAATTCAAGTTAGTGCAAGATTGTGTGTGTATTACTAATGGGAAAGCACTTGCAAATATTCTGCTGAAAAGTTAAAGATATCTCTTTCCTTTTTCTGTTTTTTTCTTTTTTTTAAATCCATACCAGAGAGGAAACGGTTGGGAATTGGCCAGTCCCAAGAAATGAACACACTTTTTCGTTTCTGGTCCTTTTTTCTGAGAGATCACTTTAACAAGAAGATGTATGAAGAATTCAGACAACTTGCTCTAGATGATGCAGAAGAACACTACAGGTATGCAGTCTTTCCTGAAAGTTAAAGACTGTTGAGGTCTTACCATTCGTTGTAATGGCTGTGAAGTTTATGTATATCTGAAGTGAACATCGTTATAGCTTTGACTCTTTGTAAATCTTTTAAATAGCAGGCTGTATAAGTTATTTTAATACCAAAAATCTGTTTTCATGTATTTGTGCTTTGCAGATAAAAAGCTAAATGTATGTTTCCTGACTTGTAATTGGTCCCGAGTTCTACAAAATGCTGCAACTTGCTGTGACAAGTCAGCTCTGTGCTTACTAATGGTCGTAAGATTCTTCCTTCCATAGGTGAAGGTATTCTTAACCGCATTCAACTTGTTCAAACTGCTGCTTGCCTTCCAAAAATACTAGAAAAATGACTGCAAAGGAAATTACCACTGCCCTTTTAGGTCTTTAATACTATTCCCTTCCTTCCACACACTTCCCCTTGCCTCTGTCTCTCTTTCCCGAAGAGACAAGGTAGCCTAACGTTTTGAATGCCAAGCGAGGAAGCCCTGGCCATGGTTATCTTCAAGTTCAGATGTGTTGTCCGAGACTGCGGAGTGATAGACCCTAGGGTACAAAGGTGGCTTTAACAATACCTTGAGTCTCTGCCCTGAGCTTTCTTGATCCTTTGTGATTATCCAGGGATACATTTACCAGAAGACACTTTATAAGTCTCTGAAGAGGACTAAGGTGACAGCAGATGAGTGCAGAACAGAAAGAGGTCCCAGCTAGCTGGAGGCCCAAGGCGGCTCTGGTGATGGTGTGGCAGCCAAAGCCAGAGTGTTACTAAACGCCGAGCCAGCAACCCTGGCACTGGGGTGTGCGGGAGCTGAAAGAAGAGTCCTGCCCTACACATGGGGTTTTGCACTGATGGTGTGTTAGGCTGACTTCTGGTCCAACATTGGTTTTATGTTGAAACTGTATACAAATCCTGAAAATGTGAAAGCATTTGTCTGGTATTTTACGTGCGTGTAGTGTCTGTAGTTCATTAGTTGAAACTGTGGGACAAAGCTGACTTTCCTAAGTCAGTTCTGATTGATTGTGAAGGTGTTTCAGGAGAATAGGTCAGTAAAAACTGATGTGAAAAGGAAGTGTTTTTTTATGAGAAGGCTAAAATAAACATATGACATTTACCTGAATGCAAGGAGAGACTGAAAACTTGCATCCTTCTGAGGAGTAAGGTGTGTACGTGTAGGATTTTCATACCTCTTTATTCTCTTACAGGTATGGATTGGAATGCTTGTTTAGATTTTACAGCTATGGCCTAGAAAAGAAATTCAGGCAAGAAATATTCAAGGATTTCCAAGAAGAAACAAAGAGAGATTACGAAGCTGGTAAGTATCATAGGTTAGTCACTGCTCACACCGTGATAACTTTAGTTGGGAGATAATCTCAGTTCCTTGGCACTGACTTGTTAAATAACCCACAAGCAGGTTTTGTTAACGTTCCTTTTCTCTTACAGTTCTCCTAAACATATATTACCAGTGAATAATTTAGTTTCTAATTAGATCTGACCTCTGTAAATTGGTAAAATTATCTTTTTCCATTATTAGGTCAGCTATACGGACTGGAAAAATTTTGGGCTTATCTAAAATATTCTCAGCACAAGACTCCAGCCATTGATCCCAAACTGCAAGAATACCTTAGTAAATTTAAGAGACTGGAGGACTTCAGAGTGGATGTAAGTTTCAATACCTATTTTAGATAAATATTTGGTGTATGAATATTTTTACTGCAAGGTAAATTGAGAACAATGCTTCACAAAAAGGTAGTTTCACAAATCCTGTAAATGACTAGAAAGCATGATTAAAAAAAATAAATTAAAATGAAAAATGCACTGTTTTAGTCTAGACATTCTTTTTTGAACCAGAGTATGGTGTTGGAGGTGTGGTGGCTAAATGTAAAAAGTCCATTGATCCATTTTGATTTTGTAATTAAATGAATAGAAAAAAATAGCGTATTTGTCATTTGGTAGGACTGATGACTTCTACACTGTTTAGGAATTTGGCAAATGAATTAATGCCCAGCTGGCATTTCTTAATGAACTGTGACAAGCATTGTCCTTGCTGAGCCTTGATATGCCAAATTCAGTGTGTCCTTCCTGTAGAATGCTGAATTCTTAAACTGTGTGATTCTGGAATATAGTGCTGCCGTGCTTTTCATGGCGGGGTTATGGAGTATTACGCTACCATCGTCCTCTATAATTCTCATTTTCTAGGAGCTGTGGCAATCATTTGGGCAGCAACAATTAAATAATGCTGTCAGGCTGTCTCAAGTCCTTAGTACGTCGTACGCTTGCACTTCTACCTAACAGGCCGGAAAGCTTTAGAATATCATCAGAATTGTGAATAGCCACGATCACTGGGCCTAACTAAGGGCCTAATTATGGAAAACTCTGGTTTTTTGATCCTTTAAGTGTACGAAAAGGCAAATATGGGGTCTTCCAGAGAAACCTTTAACAAGTCGCGAATGTTTATTTTCAGCCTCCTATTAGTGAAGAATCTGGCAGAAAGAGACCGGTTGCGGCAGCAGGTGAGGATTCAGGTCATCGCAGACACCAGTCTAATTCTTCTAAAACACTTCTTGCGGCTAAACCCACATCTGCCTGTCAGTCCCAGGCGTTAGGAAATGTTACCAGTGGGAATACCGTGCAAGCATCCATAGGCCATAACAATGCTGCCACAAAATCTATAGAAAGCGATGTACCGGAAAAATAACTTCAGAGAATCTTGCGCCCTTGAGAATCAACTTCTACATCCCAGTTTTGATTTGGAGACCTTCAAGGCGAGCCAATCTAATACATGATTAAAAATGTATGGGAAGACAAAGGCTTGGATTCTCTTTTTCACAGGATTTAGTTCCAAAACACTTACCCTAGGAGAGTTGCTCTTGGTTTTGGGATCATCAGAAGGATCCTAGGGAAGATTCTTTGGCTTCAGTATTGCTTCCCTCAAGCTTTTGTTTACAAAGAACTGCATTCCTTGCATATGCAAAAAATACTTTGGGGGATGCCTTACATTTCAGCTCATATTTCTTAAAAAAAGGTATGATATATCTGTTATTTACTGTGTTTTCTTTACCCAGATTTTCCCATTATTTGTATTTTACCAAAGCAAAAAAGATTATGTTATATATAGAATTTTAAATGTAAAGGAAAGGTCTATGTGGTTGGTTTGCTCTAATTATTAAGAAGTATGTTTTTGTGCAGAAGCACACTCGAGAACCTGCAACTATATATGAAACTGCATTTCTGGATTCTATTTAAAGACATAGTTTATTTTTTTCAGGGTCTCCATAGTTAGTATTTTATTAAGTATGGAGTTTGAGTGGACATAACTGGGATAGTTTTGCAGATATTTCCTTCAGTACTGGTTCTTAATAACTCAAGCAACAGAAAAAAATACAGGGGAAAATGGATCTCTTGATTTCATAGTGTCTTAAGTTAACATACAGTATTTACAGTTCGTGCAGGTTGTTAAAATAGCGAACTATTCAAATTATTCTCAGCTTGAGAGGTGTCTTCATTTGAATTCTCGTATGATCATGAAATACTCTAACAGGAGAGGAATAATGTTTTTTCCTCCATATTTCAAGTAATAAAAATTAGTTGGGAGGAAACTAAAATATTCCTTGTAAATTTTTTTTTTTGCTTTATTTTGCAATATCTGAATGAAGTTCTGCTTAAATTGTGCTAGCTAAGCCTAAATAATTTCAAACAGGTCTAAATACAATTTCACTGAATGTAAGTTATTCAAATACAAATTAATTTCCGTAGCTGAAAGATGGGGATGTTCATATCCTGGAATTTCTTATTAACTTCAGTACTTGTTTTTAAAGACTCAAAAAGAACTGAGCGAGTAACTTATCTCTTCCAAGGGTGAGAAGAATTTCCGCTTTTGTTAGTTAACCACAGAAAAGAGTTCAGTTAACTTCAAAGTTAAAAAAGTTCTGTCTAGCACAAATGCCTTAACCCGTGAAGGTGTCCTAACTGACTGCACATCCAGGTATGGGGTTTTAAACTTGTATTGGATCTCGGAGGGTACAGTCCGTTATTTTTTCAGTCATTGTCTTGTGAATCTCACTGAAATGAATTATGAATGTTTGTATTGTAAATGAGTCTGTTACCAGTGGCCTTCCCAACAGCTAATGCAATTTCAATACAAAATCGAGCCTTTTGTAAGTGGCCTGTTCCACATGAATTTAAATGAACACATACCATGATTTTAAGTAGCATCCTATACATGTGCTGAAGTGACACATCTCAGTCCTGTGTTTTGATCTCCATGCCTCTTGCTATCCAAGAAAATTATGCGAATGTAAATTTGGATTGAAATTGTATATACAAGTAATAGATTTAAAATATTTCCTTCCACTTTTTCATTGGAAAAATGTGCCGATTAAGCTTTTAGTGTGTGTAATTTGTGATATTTTGACGAATTTTATAAAAACAACAAAAAAAACCCTAATCGTGTTGTATATCAACTTCTCTTTTCCCAAAGTGTGAAGAAAAACAACTTGAAAGAGTACAATGCTGTAGATTTGCATGTGAATTTGTTGCCTCTGGTGCACTGCGGTATCGGGAAATGCAGGCTGTTAAAGGCTGATGTGGTTCTTAGAATGTGAGCCAGCTTCCTTCAAGCTCAATGTTTTATTTTTTCACATGACTGGATATTTCTCAAAGAAAAATGACAGGTGAGTGATAAATATGGCTGAAAGCAAAGAGTGAATGCATTACCTGCTCTCTGTCTTGCTGGCCTCCGTCGGACCATGTCCCTTTATCCCCTCTGTCGACAGGTCTGGCTCCCATTCAGGAATGACCCCTTTCCCTTTCCATGGGCTTGAACCTTCCCTCTCTCCCCTTGTGGCCAGGGGGAAAGAACAATATGTACATTGCTGCTGTTTGCACGCCAAGCTGAGAGCAAACAATTGAGTTTTAGAATAAACCCTAAAGATGGTGGTGAAGCAGCTTGTTTCTCTATATGGCTTCAAATAATCACCTTTAACTACTGGCATACCTGGTGCAGAGCCATAGATTTGCCTTTGAACACACATCTGTGTAAAACCAAAGGACAGGGACTTCACTCCTGTGAAATGAGTGCCAGAGTCAGTCAAGAGAAAGGGAGTTCTTACACAAACAGTAATTGAATGCTTGTGGTCAAGTGCCAAATCCAGGCTTGCCTCAGGAACTTCACACCCACAGGCTTTATTCTTAGATGCTTACATACTGTACACAGCTGTAGGCTTTGCCCAGTTACCTAGAAAACTGGACAGGTCAGAAAATATGATCATAACCAAAAAAAAACCCCACACCCAAGTAGACTTTGTAAACAGAATGGGGACAAGTCAATTTGTTAATAAATTTTGCAGGAAGGTTGCAGGGCCAGACTTGACCTCTATGGAACACAGATACTGCCTTCTGGTACAGAAAACATACACAAAATCAGAAGAATCCCCCAAGAGAAAGGGTGAGGGACATGTTCAGCTTTGGGTTTTTCTTTTCTTTCTTTTCTTTTTTTTCAGATTTCAGGTAAACAACCTTTAACCTGCATTTGAACTAACCTTGGCACACATATTCAATCAAAAGTAAGGTTAGAACCCAATCTGTAACCACCTGTTAGTAAACATTCACTTTTAACCATAAATTAGAAGCCAGTGGAAGGATTTGCCAGTAACATTAATACTTAATTAATTATTTGGTTTCCATCTTTANCTAGCACAAATGCCTTAACCCGTGAAGGTGTCCTAACTGACTGCACATCCAGGTATGGGGTTTTAAACTTGTATTGGATCTCGGAGGGTACAGTCCGTTATTTTTTCAGTCATTGTCTTGTGAATCTCACTGAAATGAATTATGAATGTTTGTATTGTAAATGAGTCTGTTACCAGTGGCCTTCCCAACAGCTAATGCAATTTCAATACAAAATCGAGCCTTTTGTAAGTGGCCTGTTCCACATGAATTTAAATGAACACATACCATGATTTTAAGTAGCATCCTATACATGTGCTGAAGTGACACATCTCAGTCCTGTGTTTTGATCTCCATGCCTCTTGCTATCCAAGAAAATTATGCGAATGTAAATTTGGATTGAAATTGTATATACAAGTAATAGATTTAAAATATTTCCTTCCACTTTTTCATTGGAAAAATGTGCCGATTAAGCTTTTAGTGTGTGTAATTTGTGATATTTTGACAAATTTTATAAAAACAACAAAAAAAACCCTAATCGTGTTGTATATCAACTTCTCTTTTCCCAAAGTGTGAAGAAAAACAACTTGAAAGAGTACAATGCTGTAGATTTGCATGTGAATTTGTTGCCTCTGGTGCACTGCGGTATCGGGAAATGCAGGCTGTTAAAGGCTGATGTGGTTCTTAGAATGTGAGCCAGCTTCCTTCAAGCTCAATGTTTTATTTTTTCACATGACTGGATATTTCTCAAAGAAAAATGACAGGTGAGTGATAAATATCGCTGAAAGCAAAGAGTGAATGCATTACCTGCTCTCTGTCTTGCTGGCCTCCGTCGGACCATGTCCCTTTATCCCCTCTGTCGACAGGTCTGGCTCCCATTCAGGAATGACCCCTTTCCCTTTCCATGGGCTTGAACCTTCCCTCTCTCCCCTTGTGGCCAGGGGGAAAGAACAATATGTACATTGCTGCTGTTTGCACGCCAAGCTGAGAGCAAACAATTGAGTTTTAGAATAAACCCTAAAGATGGTGGTGAAGCAGCTTGTTTCTCTATATGGCTTCAAATAATCACCTTTAACTACTGGCATACCTGGTGCAGAGCCATAGATTTGCCTTTGAACACACATCTGTGTAAAACCAAAGGACAGGGACTTCACTCCTGTGAAATGAGTGCCAGAGTCAGTCAAGAGAAAGGGAGTTCTTACACAAACAGTAATTGAATGCTTGTGGTCAAGTGCCAAATCCAGGCTTGCCTCAGGAACTTCACACCCACAGGCTTTATTCTTAGATGCTTACATACTGTACACAGCTGTAGGCTTTGCCCAGTTACCTAGAAAACTGGACAGGTCAGAAAATATGATCATAACCAAAAAAAAACCCCACACCCAAGTAGACTTTGTAAACAGAATGGGGACAAGTCAATTTGTTAATAAATTTTGCAGGAAGGTTGCAGGGCCAGACTTGACCTCTATGGAACACAGATACTGCCTTCTGGTACAGAAAACATACACAAAATCAGAAGAATCCCCCAAGAGAAAGGGTGAGGGACATGTCCAGCTTTGGGTTTTTCTTTTCTTTCTTTTCTTTTTTTTCAGATTTCAGGTAAACAACCTTTAACCTGCATTTGAACTAACCTTGGCACACATATTCAATCAAAAGTAAGGTTAGAACCCAATCTGTAACCACCTGTTAGTAAACATTCACCTTTAACCATAAATTAGAAGCCAGTGGAAGGATTTGACAGCAACATTAATACTTAATTAATTATTTGGTTTCCATCTTTAAGAGAGCCTTCAAGTCCAGAATTGTATTATTGCTAATATAAAGGAGTAAATGGCCAAATTGCAGCTGTAATTGCATCACTCCATGCCTTAAAGATCAGCCAGCCGCCAGCGACAGCCGGGTTCCTCCCCACAGCCTATTCTTCAGTCCCCAACAGTAAAATGGGAGAGAACTACGCCTGCAGGAGGGACTCTCTAACCCACAGGACTTCATCACAAACACACTCTGAACTTCATAAATGAACTTCAGCAACACTTCAGTACTTAGTTGCTGAATTAGTGGAGTTACACTTCATGGAAAACTACCCAGCTTGGGTCTAAAATATCAAAAACCAACCCCAAAGCAAAGCCAGGCTGACCACTACATTCAGAGTACTAGGTCTGAATCAATATTTTGTACCAGTCTACACAACAATGCATACACTTCCTGGAGGAAATAAAACCCCACAAACTTTTATTGTAGAGAAAACAATTATCAAAGAGACTCAAAGCTAAGCAACGTTTAACTAATCCTTGACCTTTACAAAGAAGATAGCAAAATCAAAAAAATACCTTAAAGTTTAGAACCAAGATATTTAAAGTGAAACAAGATCAGAAGCAGAGTGACAAACTGCCTTTACAGGCCATGTCCAACTCTGAAGTATAGAAAACTTAAACCTTAGCACATGAAAGGATAATTCTAGTCCTTAGTGGAAATTCAAGATGTTCAAATTGAGTAACAACATAGTACATTTTTTTTTTTCAAAATCAAGAAGGTTTAAAATATATTTCCTGCCATAATAAAGCATTTTTTTGGGAAGCAATGTACAAATGACGCAGAAGTGTCAAAACAAATGACTACTCAAACTAGTTTAACACTAAGTGTAGCCTGGGAAAACAAGTCCTATATTAAACTGGAAATGTATTTTTTTAGTGAAGATGTCCCTGATGTTGCTTAAACAACAATTAACACATTGTCAGTATCAACCTGCCTGTCATTTTAGTTAATAGTGAATTTTGTCCAAGTGATTGACACAAATGTTACAAGGATGAGTACCTCCATAAAATTATATAAATTGCACTGAAGTTTTGATGGATCTGATATTATTCTATATTATTCTTTATACATGTCAACTTTTTATAAAAATGAAAGCTACAGTGTGTTTTAAAGCACTTTTTTTTTTAGGTTGTCAGCTTTAAATCACTAGTGACTTTGTATGTAGGAGGAATGGGCCTAATTTAGATCCACTAGACATCAAAATCCAGGATTAAGTCTATGCAGCACACTGCTGCTGTAAGATGACAGTTTTGAATTATTCACAGTTACCATTAAGTTGCTTCAAAACAAAAGTCATCCTTTACCCATCTTGCTGTTCAACCAATCCTCAATCATAGAAGTAAAAATTTGAGCATTGTTCTTTTAAAACAGTTAAAAAAAAAAACAAAA
>VZTO01006932.1:19639-43988 GCA_013400615.1 Syrrhaptes paradoxus
ACAAACCCAAAACTTAATATAACTTCAATGTGATTAAACATCACTGCATTTCATATAGAAAGGGAAAGGCTGTGCTTGGGTTAGGAAGTCACAGCACATGTGAAACTACTGTTCTTTGTCCAGTAGGAAGTTTCTACATAAAACAGATACAAGCATGATAAACAGCTAAGGCTACAGCCATGCCAGCTGCAGCAATACGAGCAGCTGTAATGAGAGAAGAGCAGAGTAACTCACAGCGAGTGTTACAGACCTCCAGCCATGGCTTTGTACACTAGAGGCTGTAACACTTACTACATGTGTTTTTATGTGTAAGCCTGAAAAAAAGTTTCCCTGATTATCCTATCTGCTCTTTGGGTGAGCCTTCCTTTTCCTGCTCCACAGCTACACACACCTTTCTGCCATGATGAGATACAAGGGCTGGAGCAAAAGCTAAAAGTGAAAGACATACTGTAAATGAAGTGGAGTGTAAAGACTTTTAGAGAGAGAGTTAGAAAATTCAACCTGCCTTATAGGACACAGGATTTAGATGCAATTCAATGGAGGATTTCTGTTTCATTTACAGTTCCTGGAATTTAACAGTTTACAGTTCAATAAAAGGTATATATATACCTTCTATGATACCCATGTATACATCTCCGGTGTTCTTGTCCTGTTAGTGCCCGGAGACTTATTCCTTTTACTGTATGTTATACCATTTTCTAGAGTGCTTGTCCTTCTTTTACAATCCATTTTTTTTCTCCACCATAAATGCATTGGCATAAGTTTATTCTCTTAAATATAGCTTACCTGAGTAAGTCTTTAAGATTCTTCAGAAGTTGGGTCTTAGAAGGGAAAAATCACACCACGAGAGCAAGGAACAGCATTAATAGCAGAGGATGTTTCATATCCAAGGCTTCTTCCCCTTTGTATTCCTTCATGCTCCAGCTCTGCTTAATAGCTCGTACAGAAGGTCTGACAGCACATGTGGTATTGTACATGCTTTATTAAAATGGTACTCGTATTTACAATATCTGCAGAAACAATCCCTCCCAAGTCTTGCATTCAGACAGACACGCACACATACACACGCGCGCACGCCCCTCCACTCTACAGGGGTGTGAAGGCTATGCTCCCAAAAGTTAGGCAGCTTCTGGAAGAGGAGGAAGGGTGACTTTTGTGTGTGTTTGTAATTACTTAAAAAGAAGCATGGGAGTATGCATTTGGCCATCACAATGCTAATTTAAGTATATGTAGTATTAACATATGGCAGTAACACTGAGTATTCCTCTTTTACATTCTATACACAGAATGACATCAAGGTTTTCCAGTCAACAGAACATTCTAACTTCAGTCTCAATGCTGCTTGTAGTGACTATGAAACCACAATTTTGGGGCTGTCCCTTAAAACAATTCAAGTCTATGTAAGCGAAATAAGGCACAATTAAGATTTGATTTGATTTAGAGAATGGGAAAAGGGGAGAGAGGCAGGCTTCAGATAATAGTTGTTGCAGAGGAAAAGTTTTACTCAATCCTTTTGAGAAAAGGATGAATTTTACCCCCATCCTAATCTACATGGAATTCTCTTAGAGAACTGAAGTATTCTGCCAGGGCTACTAACACCCACATACAAAATAAAATTGGAAATTCACATTTTAACACCAGTTTCAGTAGTCTAACCTACTGATACTGATGTACATGAGTACATCTTTCTTTAATGCTGAAGGAAAAGACACACATGAAACAAGATTCAAACCTTCCACTGAGCTTGAAGACATATCTTTTAGAGAGCTTGTAATATATATTCTTTGACGGGTTCAGCTTATCAATAAAAAAGGAATAGCGTTTTCACCTTTAAATCCCTGGCCCCTCTTCACTAACGAAGCCTAACCAGACATTACAAATAAACTGCAACAAAAAGTTTGGCAGCACAAATGATGTCTAGTATTCAAATCTTCATTTGTGAGTATATTATTTTCCTTGTACAAAACCTGTTGAATGTTTTTCGCAGCAGATGAACTGTACCCAAAGATGCAGGACATTCTGTGATGGGGAACAAGAGGTTGCAGTTCCGAAGGCCCCTGACTTTGGTTGTTTACAAAGTTCATTCCTGTTTAGTGTGATCCTTGGTATCTTCCTCATCTGTGTATTCTGATGGTTCTTCCCCTGGTTTTAGGAGTCTACCTACGTAGTCGTATTTTTCTGAAAAAGATTTATGATTCCATTACAATCAAATACAACTGCATTTGCTAGTTAGCCTGCAATGCTGCAAATTCACTTTTTCACCTACACACTAAGATTCTGAACCTGACCACTGAAATTGATGGTAATTCATCAGCAAGCTCAGCCTCCTAAAACAATCGATACTGTTGCTGCTCACTACTTTTTCTCCTCTGAGTACTTGGTTGCAGTTCTCCCACGGCTAATCAGGCAAGCTTCATCACACAATGGCTGAAAGCACTGCTATTAAAACCAGAACAAATTCCCTCAGCCTGTTTTGATTTCAACTGAAGTGAAAAATTACTCCCCCTCCCTCCACAGGCATACTTCCATACCTTTTTGAAATTATTTAAAGACAAACTTGTTCAACTCTTCATGCCAAAACAACTCTTAATCCTAATGATAATTCCATGGCATCCAAAGCCAACAACCTGTGAACAGGAATTCCATCAGCTAAGCTACACTGAGATTCAAGAGTAAAATTGTGTCCTGAAGAACTGAGAAGAGACCAGCTTTCTTGTAAAAATCTAAAAGGCTGAAAAAGTTTTAGTGGGATATAGTAGAATCCTCTCTATGGAAGAAAGGCCTGAAATCCCTGGGGTTTTCCTAAGAAAGTTACATTGCATTATTAACGTTACTGCCAACATCTCTTTAAAAGCTGCCCCAAGCCCAAATAAGTCATTTTTATTAAAAGCATTTCCTTAAGCTCAAGATGTAGTGCTAATTTGAGAATTTACCTTTAAATTGCATTTCCCACTCTCTGACACTTTCCATCTGTACAGCATTTAAGTCCGATAGGTCATCATATTCATCTCTGAGTGCATCTTTATCTAGACAGAAAGTTGCTAGTCCCCTGGAGGCATCTCTGCCAGCAAATATTCCATATGGACCCTCTGAAAATAAAAAGACAAAATTGATATCTTCAAGTATTTTGTTATGGTGACTGATGTCAGTTCTTGCTATAGTCTGCCAAAGCCACGCATCGAACTTCTGCAGTGATGGGACCAGCAGTAGTTTGAACACTGTGGCTGTTCAAAATTCAACAGCACCGCAATTCCATCTTAAGTATCTCTAGGAGATAAAGTCTGCCAAGAGAGGCAATACCAGGAAAATAGCTTTGGAGGGATATCTGGAAAAATCCCTGTCATTTGATGCAAGTTCATGTTCATGTCAATTCTGAGAGGCTGCTTTCCTCCCCAGCTGCTTGCTCCAGCCACCACACCTATCTGCTCTTGCCGGGCGTTCACTTCAGGGTTGGGAGAGAGGCTGAATGCAGTGGGAAGAACTCCTGAGGTAGGGAACCTGGGTACCATATGGATTAGAAGAAACTGTCCTCACCAGAGCTGGTGCTCTCTCTCCACCCCAGAGTGCGTGGCACTGTGAGTTGCTTCCAATCAAACCTGAGAACAGGAGGGTGTCTTGTATGCCAAAGACAATTCCCCTGTCTCTCTGGAAATAAACAGTTTTAAGAGCAAATTTCACAAGAGAAAGAACTATAAACTGGAAACTTGCACTGTACAAACTGCTCTGGCTGTAAGAGACAACCATAACGATTAACAGCATCTCTATGTTCGTCCTTTCAGATATTTAGCTCCAGGAATGGCATTCACAGTGACTACCTCTGGGATCAGGGACTACATTTATGCTGTTTAAGAGAAAAAAAGTCAAGAGTGCTCGTGAACTCTAGTTTTCCTATTTGTATCCTGAATTAGATGTTCATTTGAAAAACAGGATTCAGAGACTAAAATCAATCTTATAGTAAGATATTTAATCTATGCATAGAAGTATTCAGGAGTCACAGAGAAACCATCAAGCCAGGTCCTAGCATTCAACAGAATGATAAATAGTGAAAACCAGCCTTGGGACTTTGTAGACAGCATCTCAAACTCCAGCTCTGCAAATGTAACTTAGAAATGTGTCCCATTCTTTAATCCTTTACTAAAAAGCAAATACTGAATTATGATTATTTAAAAAAAAGTACAAGCCTGACTTCACCTTAGTTGCAGGGTTGCTAAAGCAGAAGTTCAGAGATCTCAGTATGATCAATCTACTGCAAGCTTCCATTGAAATACTTTCACACAGATATTAAGTACAGTATTTTATATTAATATCCAATATACAGGCCTGGGGTTTTGCTATAAGCCCTAGCCTATTATTCACTTTTATATAAATACTAGTGCAACAATCTTAAATGGTATTTGGCATGTCAGATTTTGTTGTGCTTGGAGTAGCACCCAGGAAGGTGCCAGCATAGAGAACCCTGGGGAGAAAATATTGCTTCAAGAACATGATTCTGAGGCAGTGACATTAGTGCAATCCTAGAAGTGCTCGCACAGATCTTTCATGCCCAGATACAATTCACTCTGCAAGCCCTACCCATAGACCTTCTTTTCTTTCCTTTTGTCTGCCTACCTATTCAGACTCCTGCTCTAAATAATTGATTGCACCATGACATGATAAACATACTGAAGAGATTGTAAAAAGAGATGCTATTAGCATAGCTATGTATACCAAACTGACTTTTCAAGCGCCTATTACAAAATTTTAGTGGTTCTCTTTTGCTATACCCCCAAATTAGCTATTTCATAGTCAAATATTCCTTTAAAAAATTCTCCTCCCAGTCCCATTTGGCATTTTGCAACAACAAAAGGAGAGTCGGGGAAGCATCAAAACCCATTAAAAACATATCTGCTACATCTTACTTGGGTACATGTAGTTAGGAGCCCTACATGAAGGAAAACTTCGTTCCTTGAAGAATGCTTTTCTTCCCATCATTGCTTTCACATATTAAAACACTTTGTTTCAGAGCCTTTATTTATTTTAGTGCCGAGACCAAACACTTATCAAGACTACCTATTTGCCTGTCTCCACATCTATACTACCTTATTTATACACTGCCTTTTTCCCTGTATAAATTCCTCATTTACCTTACAACTCTACCTTGTATAAGGTATGCCCTTCTCCAAGCTACAACACATACAAAATGTTGCTACCCACCACCTGCTACGACTCACAGGAAGCACAGATCCTCACTTTGTTTCAGAATCCAGTTAAAAATCCGTCTGCCTTGATGAATTTGACATCTTGTTCCAGCCTGACATTTGTCTTTATTCACAAATGAACTGGGTAGCTCTCTTCAGCCAGTAAAAATACCTTTCCAATTCCTGCACTCAGGATTTTTGCAGCTCCTACCCTGTTTTGGTTCTCAAATGAGGATTTAATTTCTCATTGCAGACACACTAAAACAACAGCAGGCAAGGAAAAGTAAATTTAACATTCAAGCACTGTATTTAAAAATTTGAGATAGGAAGCTTAAGTTTTTGTTTGGAAGTACTGCTTCTAGTCACTTGATCCAAAACAGGCTAAACTGGATCTTGGAACAGCATGTGCTTCAATTTTTAACTGGTTTGGCCAAAAGCTCCCCCCAGACGTATGTGGGCGTTCAAATATTGAGTAGATATTCTCCGTGTACCAAAGAGGCTATCTGACCATTTCAGTTCTGTACCAGTTTTGCAGAACATCCCGGACTATTGCTCCTAGACCAGTAATGAAGGTGACCACTGAACTTTGGATTGCTCCAACTGTCAGCACAGGGACGGCACCACTGATAGCCGCATGTGGACTTTATAACTAATGAAGTGATACTGTAATCTAAGAATTGTATTCATTCTCACAAGGCGCATACCAGCTTTTTGAAGAAGCCACATAGGCTAACAAGGTTCAATTTGAAAGCAGCTTTAGTTTCTTCAAATACTCAAAAAAGCACTTTGGAGCTATCACCAAATATGCAGAACATACTGGATGTTCTTTGCATCTGTGGGCTCCATGCAGCCACTGGTAATAAAGCCCAGTTTTGTCTGAAGCTTAGAAATTCATGGGCATTTCTAAAACTGGAGACAAGTAAAAAGACTAATCTCTCCTTTAACGTAAGTTAAAACAACAAAGGGAAACAGACCATGAAATTGTTGACAGCTGCACAATTCTATCGCTTCACCTACCTTTCCAATCCAAAGCAAAGTGAAATCTTCACTGTCTATTTAAAATTTTCCATCTGAATCCTGACACGTTTGTTCAGTGTTGCATCTTTTATGAGGGAATGAAAAAGCTACAAATTACACAAAGCCATTTTGAGATGCAGCTTGAAAGGAGAATCTTTCTAATAATATTTATAACTGGGAATTCAAGGTGACATAATTTTAACTTCACTGCTCCACATTTACAAGAAAGGAAAGATGTGGGTCAATTTTAAGTTACAGCTTGCATGGAAAGTAAGCGTTCTTAGGGGAGGCAATCAACAAAGACTACATGGTAAGATGGGAACTGATTAGAAAGAGGGGTCTAAACCCGACTGCTTAGGCACAAGACCAGAGGGCCTCACTCTTGTCTTTCACTTGCTTTCTTTTTAACTCTGTGAAAGAAGTGCAAGAATCAATGACCCAATTTCAGCCCTGCCAGGAATGTCTGTAGTTCAGTAGTAAGGAGATTCCTGGAAGACAGCTCCGTATCTGAGGGGAACCTAGATTCCGTATCTTGCTTCAGTGAGAAGTGCTCTGGCCACTAGTTTATTCCACAATAAGGCAAGCAATGCTGGCCAGGCTTTTGTAAATGAAAGAGAGCTACAATGCTATGTAATGGATTTAACACCCACATGTCATTCACAATGATGCCACTACCACATCATAATATATCTTGCTTTGAGCTACCTGCTTGATCAGGCCCCTCAAACCACAAATGACTGGAACCTGAATGATTTAAATAGGAACTAGGGATTTACCCAGACAGACCTTTTATCAAACACACAGTTGTTCAGGTTTTAAAGAATATATTCAGGTTACTAAAAAAAAGGAAAAAGAAAAAAAAAGAGCATAAGCTGACAGACACATAAAGCAGAAGCAGAGGAGGAGACAGAGTGATGCATCTTCCTGCACGAAACCGCTTCACTGGCCCTGCTCTCCATGAACATGGACTGAGTGGCAAGGGCACTACTCTTATCAAAAGTATGGAAATAATCTTTCACCAATACCCAGGTATATATTTTCTTAGTTTTACTACTTCTGGTAGGAACTTATCTTCTTTATTCAGAAACGCTGTTTCTTTGAGAAGCTGGGAGACACCTCCATTATACAGACACCAAAGAGCTGACAAACATCAAAAACACAGAGAAGGTACACACCTTTCAGGAAGCACTTCTTTCACCCCTGTCTTATCCTCTGTACTTATCTGTAAACCCTCAGCCCATTGGGCTCTTAAGAAAAGGCCATCCTTAACAGAGCTCTCCAGACACAACATATATGATGTCCCTCCTGAAATGCTTCACTCTAACCATACCCTTGTAAAGGATGTTTTGAAAAGCATCAGTGCCAGCTTTTACACAATTAAGTTTAAAGCACTCAATTCCAAAGGAAGTCTAACAGCATCAGATTATTTTTATACAAATGATGGGAAAAACATTACAGCTGTTTACCTCAGAATTTTTCAAAGTATTTATTATCAGAAATTGCAGTTAACTGGATTGCAACGTGAAATAAAACTAATTTTCCCCTCATGAAAAATGGAACTATGATGGAAGCTTTCATGGGAGGAACTGCTACTACCTGATCTATTCCTCTTGGCAGACTGCAAAGCAGAAATCTTCATGATGCTTTGAAAGACAACAGTGGGATAAGAAATGAGTTGACAGTGACAACGTATTGCAGCGAAGTCAGGAAATTGATTTTTTTTTAAATCATGAAACATTAAGAACCAAGAACTGACATGGTACAGTGGTATACACTGGACTGCATATAATCTTGCTTTGTCATGCTCAAAGGCATATATTTTTTCATCGCTGCACAAAGTATTTGGTAGGTTAATCAAAACATGTTCACAGCATTATCTTGGCATGCCAATTTAAATGCTAACTATTAAGATCTGCTAACATTACTTTAACTCTTACTATGCCCTTATATTGACCAATCTATTACCAAGAATCTTGATGAAAAATAACATGAAATTAAATGGTGCAATGAATGGAACAGTAAAAACTATCTCTCATTATAAGGATATAAAACCAACACAGCACACACTAAAGGTATTAACCATTAGACTCCAACTCATAAGGTGTGATTACAGATGGGGAAATCACCCCAAAATAGCTGCTCTGAAATTCTGGTTACATTATATTTTTAATAGTGGGACACTAATTGTTTACTTTATTTCTTTTAGAGTTTGTGGGTGATAAAGGAAAAGGTAATTAATTAAAATTAATAACCAAGCAAAGCATTGTAGGACACTTCTCATTTGGGCACAAATGGAAGTGGTGTTTAATACAACTGAAAAATAAGTGTCTAAACAAAGGCTATACTTGCAGGAGAGAGGACTGTTCCAGGAAGCAGCATTTTGGAAAGAACTTGGCAAGTACAGTTTTAAATTAAGAGTTCGATGTAAGTGAAGTGATATTTGGAGGCACAGACAGTTAAATGTGTGATAGAACCTTGTCTTGCACTTAGCTAACAGGTATTAGATATGCCAAATACTAGTAGGATACCAATAAGATAAACTGTTGAAGGCTTACAGAAGACAACATGAGAAAAAACAAAAAATTTGGAAAAATGCTTCAATTAAATGTTCAAGAAACTGAAGTTTCCAGTCATGGCTGTTTGAAAGGATAACTTGATCAGTCTTAACTGTATGTACGTAAAAGGCTTTCAGTGAAACAGACCAAAGTGTAACAGGATTCAGTAGATCAAAACTTAAAAACATGAGAGCTTCTAAGAAAATCAGAAGCTTGGTGGCAGTTTTAATAGTATCTCAACTGCTGGATAAACATCTGGACTAGATGACAATTCCATGCATTTTTAGCCTTCTGCTGTAAGGAGAAAAATAAGGAACACCTTTGCACTACAGTGAAGAAAAAATACCCCAGACCTTAATTTCAAGACATCAGAAGCCTTCTGAGACAGCTATGTTATTCAGCATTAACCCAGCAGTCAAGACATACTCAAGATTTGATAGCAAGCCCTCGGACGATGCTGTTTGCTGCCTTCAAAGCTGAAGCACTAGTTCACATCAGTACCTCAGCAAAGTACAAAAGGCTCACAGTCCAAGCCTGCAATGTCAGCAAAGCCAATGCCCTCAACTGTTTCTTCTATTAAACAAAATTTGGCCATGGCTTTGATGGTATGCTTTGCCCTTCTCTCGCTATCAAGAGAACTGCTGTGGACACCTGGCTGCTCTGACTGCAGTCTTTCTGAAAGGGTCTCAACCAGCTGTAGAAGACTTTTCCACCTAACTCATCTCAGATCTTCTAAGGCCTGCAAACTACCTACTAGCTTTTTTACTTCTCAGCTGCAAGAAAATATTCCTTGACACGCACCCATAAAAGAAAACATCAGGACAATTCAAAAAATCAACACATTTGGTAGAAAACACACAGCTGATGATGCACAGGTTGAGCATCACTATCCTTATTTGCATGGTTCCAAGTAACAGAGATCTGATAGACAAAGATGATGTCAGTTTTGTTATAAAAAGGCAACCTTTCACCAGGGGAAGTGGGGGAGGAGGGGGGAAAGCCTTTGTCCCTCTCCACAAAAAGCTGGGAGCACTGCTTTAGGGAAACCAGCTGACACCAGTTATCAAAAATGTCCTAGAACATAAATCTTTAGCTTCCCCACAATAACAGACTCCCAGAAGTTGAAGATATGAACCAGTGATTATAACTATAGTGAAAAGTCTAAAACTTATGTTTGATGCACAAAAGAATTAAAGGGAATGCTTAGATTATGGTTCACTATTAGTTAATGGATTAATTTATGAAGCAATCTGTCAATTTACTGGTGTTTTAAGTTTCATGTAGCATATGCATTACCTGCATTTTATATCAGCACATAGGTCTCAGTTTAAGAACCCCTAAAGCTAGAGAGCCAAAACAACTAGCCTGATTAAACATCAGGAAAGCTACAGCACACCAGACTGCACTTTTTCAGCTTTCCTGGTCAATAAACAAAGTAAGGCATGGCAAGGTAGTTGGGATTCCACTGCTAACTTGCACAGTAGCCACTCAGAAAAGCTTTTTGATTCAATGATGGCGGTTTCAATTGCTGCAGCTGGTAACAGAGCTGGTATCACAAACTTTGAAGGTAACGTAAGTTACAAAATACCAGCCCAATTCAACTGTACAACTGCTTGTCACCTCCCTGGTAAAAGCCAAAGACTTGTAACATGTCAGTTCTATATTTTTCTTTTTGAAACCTAAGATTATATAATAACAATAACAATAACTTGAACTGTTTCCTGAAGGGCGGGAAAAAAAGTATCCTCTCTGTCCTCCACTCCTCATACAAGAACAGTTGCCATACTTACTATGAAAACTCCTGCATAATTTGCTTAGATCAAGTTTTCCAAACCACCATTGTTTAAGGAAGAAAATTATCAGCAGTCACAACCCTCATTTCCTTTGGCATGAGATTTGAACAGAGTGCTCACTAGTAAGTTTATCCACCTCATTATTAAGACACCGTTCATTACAATATGCTGCAATTTCACAACCTACAATGCGAACATGGAAACACAACACTGCCTTTGAAGCATACTTTTCTGAACCTTTGAAGTCTACATTTCCGCTCCAAAGAACTGTATTGTCTGTCTTTCTGTCTAAGAAACTGGGTTGATTTCTGCACTCATCTCAATGGTAGCAACGTATCAATCCCCGGGCCCTCCCTGTTTGCCTCCATCCTGATTAAAATTCATACTCAATAAGCCATTTGCACCTTTAAATTAATAACCAGCTGTTGTTTTTTTTTCTTTCCTGAACCATAAGAGCTAGAATGAAGGAAGCATCGCTTAGTTGCTCTTGGGAAACCTACTAGAAAAGACAGGGANCCGCCAGAACCGCGGCGGGCGGCCGCGGGAAACGCGGGGCCCCCGCCCGACCCGGCACGGCGGGAGGGCTGCTTCCGCGGAGAGACCCCCCCCCGGCCCCGGCGTCTCACCGGGCCCGTAGAACTTGCTGCCATTGGTCACGTCGAAGACTTTGCCGTTGACAGCCAGGAGGATGCGGGGGTTGCGGGCCCCGTCGAACTCGCGCAGCTGCTCCAGGGAGAAATCCCGCCGCTTCATCCGCGGCAGAGCGGCGGCCTGGTTCTGCCGGGCCGCGCCCCCCGGCCCGCTCCGCGTCCCCCAGCGCAGGTACAGCCGGTAGGCCGCCAGCAGCGCCAGCGCCAGCAGCCCCACGTTCAGCAGCATTTTACCGCCCACTGCCACCGCCGCNTTGCACATCCAAATCCAGGCAACTGGAAAACTGGATGCATGATGACAGCCTGAAGAGAACCGAGACCAGTTTCGCATCACCTATTTAGGACGACAGCCAGGCCCCAGGCATGCAGGCCTGCTCAGGGGTTGGGGACCGTGGCGACCCGGGCCAGGTGGCGGTTTCCAGGGCTGCTTCCCATCTGACACCGCCACAGGCACCCGGCAGCCCTGTCACGCGTGCTGCCCGCCCGAGATAAACCCCGGGGCCCGCGGGAGGCCACCAGCGCTGGAACGCGGCGAGGCCTCTCGGAAACCCCCCGCCGCCGTGCCGGGGGCGAGGCCGGGCCGCCGCCAGCGAGGAGCCCCCGGCGGCAAGGCAGGGCGGGCCCGCCCGCCGCNTTGCGGGCCCCGTCGAACTCGCGCAGCTGCTCCAGGGAGAAATCCCGCCGCTTCATCCGCGGCAGAGCGGCGGCCTGGTTCTGCCGGGCCGCGCCCCCCGGCCCGCTCCGCGTCCCCCAGCGCAGGTACAGCCGGTAGGCCGCCAGCAGCGCCAGCGCCAGCAGCCCCACGTTCAGCAGCATTTTACCGCCCACTGCCACCGCCGCCGCCGCACCGGCCGGCGCCTCCCCCGCGCCCCCGCCCCCTAGGCCGCCGCCGTCGCTGCTCCCCTCAGTCCTTAGCCTCCCATCCCCATCGTCCGCCATCACTGCCAGGCCAGCGCCTGCCCGCACGATAGCTCCGCCCCGCTCGCGCCCAGGGCAGACGCGAGGCAGCCGCCGCACCCCGCCCCGCCCCCGCCCGCCGCTCCCCGTTTCTCATTGGTTCTCGGACGAGTCGGCACCGCCCCCGGCAGGCTCGCGCCCCGCGGGCGAATCGGGAGCGGACACGCCCCCGCCAGCCCGGCGGCTTTCCGCTCGCGAGAGCTGCCGCGGCCGCGAGCGCGCTTGCGCGTGTCCCCCGCGCGGCCAGGTGGTGTCGGCGGGAGCGTGGGGAGGGGGTGCTTCAAGGGGGTGTCTCGCGCGGTGTAACGGCCGCACCGCGCGCTCAACGGTCGAGGGAGGTGGCGCGCGAGCTGTTCGCTTCGTCGCTTGCCTCAGCCGCCGCCTGCGGCAGTAGAGGCAGAGCGCGGGGAGGAGGCGCGCGGCGCTCGCGGCGGGGGGCTGAGGGCGGTGGCCTCCGGGAGAGGCGGCGCCGTGCGTGAGGAGCGCGGGGTGGGTTGCGGGACGGGAGCGCCTCCGCCACGGGAGAAGGGGCTGGAGCTGGCGGTGGTGGCCATCGTGATGCAGCCACGTCGTGCAGCGGCCTTTCGGCGGTCGCTGAGTAAGTAACACGTCTGCCCAGAGCTCTGGCGCGAAGATGGTTTTGCTGTCCGCTTGAGTGAGCGCGGGCGTGCCCCTGAGGTGAGGCGGCAGCCAGTCTTGGAGGGAAACCTTTGGAGGTAGCTCATGGGCACCTCGCTGCTTAGGGTAAAAACACTTCTGATTTTTGTCCTCAGAAAGCGGGATGGTTACTAACAGTAGGGTAACCCACTGGAATTACTTCTTGTGCTGTGAAATGTAGCAGTGGCAGCACATAGTATATCTTGTTAAGGACAGTTGGTGCCTAGAAGTGAGTTTGCTCAGTTGCATGAGGACAAAGACTAAAAACTTTAACTTTTTTCAAGGAGAGAGTGGGTGCATGTAGGTCATCTCAGTAGGAACACACAGCCGCAGAGGAGACAAAGAGCTGGGCTGAATTCAGTGTTTCTGTTCCTCTCATCTTGTGAATGTGTTCCCAAGCAAAACTGTCTCATCAGATGATGCTGAAGAGCTGCTCTACAAATGTCTGACTGGGCCTAGGGAATATAAGCCAGGCCCAGCCACTGTCCCTGCAGTTGGAATGTGATGCCAAGAGTACTTTGGACTTGAGAAACATTCCACACAACTGTGTGGTGCTGAAGGATCCCTGCTTAATAGTATTAGTCTTAAGAATAGCTCAAAATTATAGAACTCAGTCAAGAAAGTTGTAAAACTCAGATGTTTTCACAAAGGCTGGTAGACGGTGCAATAGAAAATAACATTAGTGATACTTAGCATTTACATAAAGCTTTCAACACCCTGTATAATGATTGGGTGTTTAATCTTCTGCACTCTGAGCCAGTTCACTAATGACTGCCTCTGTGAGGAAACACGATGAAATTCTTGCCTCTTAAAGACCTGCAATTAAAATACCACGACTATTCCTCTTAAACAAGTAGGCTCTGTTTAATATATGTATAAGTAAACTCTGTTAAGGAAGTCCTTTTATCTCAAGTAACAGCTTGACTGTGGTTAACAACAGTTTTTATCACAGAATCGTAATATTTTGAAATGTCTGCTGCACATCACAAAAAGACGGACTTGTACTCTTACCTCCATATTTCCTTACCTCATGAGTTAAATTTAGATTTTCCACAACATCTTGCTATGTTCTCTTCCTTTGTGTTTTAAAGATGGGTTCAGAAAGCACAAGTACTAAGGGAGCTGAAATACTTTTACCCATCTTCCTACGATGATCCTGTCTCCAAATTCATACTGACTGGCTAGGTTATTCTAGACATTTCTTTGGAAGCACATGGTTTCCCACTACATGAATGTGGTCTGCTATGTTGTGGAAGAAATTCTTTCAGAAATCAGCATGGCTGCTGTAAGCATTCTAGCCTTCATTTGTCTGCTCCGGCTGCCCTCTTGAGAGATTAAATTGCTACCTGGACTTGGCTAGAATACCTCTATTTGCTTCTGTGAGCTTTGGATGTAGCACAGCAAAATGGTGGCTATTTTTGATCTCCAGATAAGAGCTGCAAACCAAGAGTTCCAGGAACCTGCCTTCAGGAAATGAAGTTATTTGAAAGACTGAGTTTAGAATAATTTTACTTGAAACAATTTAAACACTAGAAAATAGACAAATACATTAGAAATAATATAATGCAAATAGAATCACAGAATGGTTTGGGTTGGACCTCAAAGATAATTTAGTTCAACCCCCCTGCCATGGGCAGGGACACCTCCCACTAGCCCAGGTTGCTCAAAGCCTCATCCAGCCTGGCCTTGAACACCTCCAGGGGTGGGACATCCACAGTTTCTCTGGGCAACCTGTTCCAGTGCCTCACCACCCTCACAGTAAAAAATTTCTTCCTGATATCTAATCTCAATCTACCCACTTTCAGCTTAAAACAATTACCCCTCATCCTATCTCTACATTCCCTGTTAGATAGTCCCTCCCCATCTCTCCTGTAGCCCCCTTTAAGTTCTGGAAGGCTGCTATAAGGTCTCCCCGCGGCTGCCTTTTCTCCAGGCTGAGATGAGAACATTTTCAAGCCTAGCAGAAAGAAGCCACTGAAGACACATAGGTTCAAAACTGGAGAAACAGTGGCTGGTTGCCCCCTTGTTAGTGGTATACCCCAGACAAGTCCAGATACCAAGTGCCAGGGAAGTTAAGGTCCCAATGCAGCTGCAGGTGCCTTCAATGCCAGAACATTAGACAACAGAGGCACTCATGATCTGCTGACACCGATGTAACAAACAAATGTCTTCCTGTCTTCAGGCAGACTAGTTTCAGCTTCCATCAGATCTCGTTACTCTGCTGTTAGCTTTACCTGGCAGAGAAATGCCAGAAAAATCCAACTTCTTCACTATGACTACTTACAGTGTTTCTTCCTCACCTGTCTTTGGTTTGCCAAGACAAAAAGTCTGTCCCTGTAGAGTATAAAAGTTACATTCTATAAACTTACAACTGGTAAAGGGTCTTCAAAACTCCCTTAGCATTACTGTGTTGCTTCTGCTGTTCTTTATGTGCACTTCTTGGTGATTCTTCTGGTATGAAAAAATCTTATCTTGATCTCACGTACAGCCAGCTGTCATAGATCCTAATCCATGATTGGTGAGCCCAGGTATTACTAATGTATATAATTGTGAGTGTCAATGGAGTAATTACACCAATATGATTAGAAGACTGAAAGGCATATCAGGTGTTCTGGGTTACCTATGAAAAAAACTCAATTAATTTTCCATTTTCTGAAATTAATGCACAACTGATTGATTCATACGGATTTGATCTGAAGGGCACACAAAATAGTAATATCTGCATATCACAGTTTTCCGTGGAGAGCTTGGTGAGCCCTGAAAAAATATGTATGAAATAATGTTGCCAAGTTTCTAATTACATGTGTTATAGTTTTTGTTGTTCCTGAGTAATTATTTCATTTTATAGGATTTTTACCTAACAAAATTTGAAGAATACCTAGAAAATGAATAATTTATCACTATACTCATATGCAGTTTCCTCTGTTGTTACTTGTTTATCCTCTGGTTCTTGGAGGCTCATACTCATTAACTTGCACAGGAGTCTCTCTACCATGATATATATCTGACATGATTTGTTCTATCAAAAAGGAAAAAACAGTAGTATCTTTTAAAGTTATTTGCTCACTGGTGTTAGATGTTAATTGTTTTTCTACATCACTATACATTTTCTTCTTCAGAATAGAGCTTTCTGTGTTATGATGTGTGAGATATACTGACTACTGCACTTTTGTCTTAAGAATTTCACAAATAGATCATTTGCCACCTATTTTGTTTGCTCTACATATGAAATAATTCCCTTACGTTTTTTTGAAGAGAAGCAGGTAGGATGCTTCTGGATTACTTTTCCATTAGGTGGCGAATGCCTCAACTCAGAGTTGTGTTCTTCACTTTTTCTTTTCAAATACTGCTTATTACAGTCTCTGCAAGGAAGACTGAACTCAGCAGAAAGCACAAGGAGAGCACAATTTTACAAACAGAAATTGAACTCTGATAAAAGCCACTATCACAGCTGAAGCTTATTTTCTATTGATTTGGAAGCTGAAGAAACATCATGCAAAGAGAGGCTGTGTTCAGGACAGATTAGGAGCTGAACTGTGTGTGAATGTAAGGATCTCTTAGTATAAATTTGGACTAATAGAACAATCAATCTCTCCATTGATTTTGGATATTTTTAAACCCAGCTTAATGTATGGGATGCACTGATAATTTTGTTTTAAGCTGATACAGCTTGGAAATGCTTACCATTGAGATCAATGCAATGCTTGATGTCTTATTTCAAAATAGTATCTGCTTACAATCCTTAACACATCTTTATTTCATCTTTAAGTGCTACATGCAGACCTATGCCACAGGGTTTTTTTCATGAAGGCATGCTGAATGCATTCAAGTTATTAAGAAATTTTTTTCAAGCATATAAAAACATAGTATGAATAACCCTATAGAGAAATTAATATCAACACATTGTGTTGGTTTTGGCTGGGACAGAGTTAATATTCTTTATAGTTACTGGTATAGGGCTCATTTTTTCATCGGTAAAAAGTCTACTGTTATTTCTTAGTCTTTGCAAATGGTGTGATGTCTGAAGCACCTGGTCATAATATCACAGAAATAGATTAATGTCTAACAAAAGTGATTTAGTTCATCCATTGTAGAGTTACTCTGTCTAATGTTATGCTTCACAGAAAAGTCTCTGTAATCCAGAGTGGGACCAGTAGAACCCTGTGAGTGCCAGTCTGGCGCTGACCAGTTGAGGAACTGGTGGTGCCTTGCTACAGAGCCAGAGGTAGATTTGCTGACACTGGAGCTCAGCTTGGTGTAGTGGCTGAGAGCAGCTTTCCCTCAGAAATGGAAATCTCAAGTTACTTTGGCTCTCAGCTCTCAGTCTCACAGTGGCTCTGACATATATTATTCCAAATCTGGTCATGTAAATTACTGACTTGTATACTAGATATGCAGATTAAAAAAACATACGCCAGCGCATTTACAAAGGGAGGTTTTTAACCAGTAGTTTGGAGTATTTGCAACTGTATGTACATGGCTGTGTTTTCAAATGGTAACTTCAGAACTGCAATAATTAGGTTGTAGTGAAGCAGCAGAGAAAGTCCACAGGCAGGCCTTTGGGCAGAGCCATCTGTAAGCACGAAGACAGATTTTCAATATAAATAGGACATGCTCCTACACTAACTAACTATGCTCTCGTATTTGACACTAGATGTTTATAGGACAAATACTAAATGCCCAGGCCTGTTGTTAGATTATATAATCTCACTGTGTTGTGGCATTATCTGCAGAAAGTACGAACACTACGTAAGAGCTGCAGAAGAATATTCATTAGCAGGTTTCCATAGAGGCACGCAAAGAAGACCAAAATAGCAAGTTACACAGACATAAGAGTGTAGTAAAGAGTTTGGGGATGAGACCTGTCTAGAGGGTTGGGAAGTAGATTCTTTGCTGGTACGTTGCAGTTCATGAGCTCAGATGTGAGTATTCGTGCCTTAGGACTGGCGGTCTGTGGAACAGTAGATAATGAAATAGTGTATGTAAAGTGTAGAATTAAAATCAGAAAATCATTGGAACTCCTTAATGTAACTGCAAATAATTCTGATATTTCCCTTCTTCCAACTCGGTTCTCGACCATGCGGGTATGACCTTTTGCATACTGGGCAGAATTGTACTGTGTGTATTTTACTAGAACACTGGCAAATCAAGAATTTAAGTAACCAGATTATGTTTATCCGTGCAGTGATACAGTTAAATCCCGTGAAGTCAATGAGAGTTTTTCCAGTGGCTTTAATTCCACAAATTTAATAACCTTGTCTTGATTTTAAAAAGAGAGGAGTTTGTTTGTTTGCTTGTTTCCCCTATAGGAAACACCACTAACATGAGCACTTTTCATTTAGTTTTAAAACTAATACTAATTTAGCCCAATTTCAGTTGATGCTTTTTTTTTGTATTTTAACTCTGTCTTGGTATTGTCCTTATAGGATACTCCTGTGTTTATATGTGCATTTTGTTCTGTAGCATGGTAATTTCCTTGATTCACCACAATTATCATGTGCTAGGTTGTCCACAGGTGTCTACCTCAGCTGCCCTTCTCTCTGTGTTTAGTGTTTGTGCACAATGTTGCTAGCTGTGAGTTAAAGATCGCAAACAGAAGGAGGCCACTACTGACATTCCTCCTGTTCTGTATTCTTGTATCTCTTTGTCCTGCTTACCTGCCTTTCCATTTCAGTTCCATTAAATCTTTGAGGCATTTTATGTTCTGTTCAGTCTTCAATCACAATTTTTTTTAATGGACTATTTCAGACTACTGTTCAGAAAGACAGCTAACAAACCCCTGTTTTGTCAAGCTAATGATTCATTGTAGATGTATAGTAGCTGACCAGAGAAGCACACCTCTGTTTGATAAGTAGTGGTGGGAAACAGACTATACATCCCAGTTTCAGGTTCATTTTAGGAATGGTCACTAGGTATCCAGCAGATTTCAGCAATGAATTCACAGGTGCCCCCTTAGGATCAAAGTGAAGGAACCAGGATTTCAAGCCAATATACATTATTTCAGCCATATCTGTTAAAGAGTGTTGGTTTTCCTAGAGAGATTGGTTTCTGTTATGGGCAAAAGCCATTTAAATAGCTCATGCAGGAGTTTGTTGCCTCTCCTCCATCCCAAAGTCCACATCATTATTGAAGGGGAAAAATGGTAAATACACAACCAAGTGTAAATGCGTGTGACTTAATGTAACGGAGTGACTTAATGATTTTAAATAAGCATACATGACCATTCAGGTGATTAGATGCCTTTTCTTTAGTGTGTTGTAATCTGTAGAACTACATCATTCACATAATGGGAAACTGAGATAGAGTTAAGTCGTAACTTAGGTTACTGATAATAGACCTTTTAATTGGGCAAAATGTCTGAGGGTTAAAAGTCACCAGAAGTCAGTCTGCCCTTGTAAGTCTTTTTTTCTTTTTGGGAGGAGGAGGTGAAAACTGTGCACACATGCGGTTCCTGTTCTTTGGCAAGCATTCACAGTGAGAAGTGAATTGCTGAAATCCTCTGTAGCAAAGTCCATGTTTTTCAGTTTTTGCCCTTTTTCTATTTTTTATGAGGAAAGGGGAGGAAGTTGCAGAATACAACCATATTATACTTATTAGGTAGCAGCAATTACATCAGCAGCTCATCAGTAGTCTGTGCCACTTTCTAATAAACAATACTTTACAAACTTATTATCCAGCCAGAATTTTGGTTGATTTGTTTCATTAATAAGGTGAATTTTGCTGGGTCACCGCTGTTATTAACACTCACGTTCACTGATCTGTGGTATTGTCACCAGGATCTACAAAATCTCCTTTTTATTGGCTGAAGAAATTCCTCTACTGGAATAGAGTACCTTCTCATTGCTTGGAAAGACAGCATAGCCATCAATGTTAAAATTTGTAAACTGGGTCTTTATCACAAAGAAGCTAGGCAGCATTTTTCTTTCGAATTTCTGAAAGTTTGCATGATTAATGAGTTCTCTTTCTCTGGTTTTGCAGGTACTCGAGCAGGGAAGGGCCAGTCAGGAGACTGAACAAAGCCTTAGCTACAGATAGCAAAGAAGTGCATCACATTCCCATTGACATCACTGTGGAGATGCAAAAGAGGAACACCGTTTTTTAAGACTTGCTGCAAGTCCAACAAGTACAAGGGATAAGAAACTTCGACAACTTAATACCATGAGAAAAAAAATAGGAAAGAAGCCCCTTGTTAGAAGGGTAATGTATAGATTCCAGTATCTAAAGTTCATGGGCAGGTAAAGATTCTATAAAGAATAATGATGAAGTCTTTGAGCAATAGACTGTACAGTACAGCACAGAACACATAAAAATGATGACAGTGCATTTAGTGACTTTAGTGCATTTTAGTGACATAAGTTTCACAGATTTCACTTTAGCTTTAGTTTGCACTTGGCATGCCACACTACACTAGGTAGGTAAAAAAAATTTTTTGTTACCTTTCAGAAGGTTTGATAGCATTTTTCTTATAAACATTTCCTTTTATATGTTTCTAATATTAATGAAGATGTTTGTTTATTTAGACACTGGGTGTGCACTTAGTCATAAAGAAATGGCAGTTATGTGAGAATGTTTTAAAGAAAAGTAAAGTAACAGAACTGTAGGATCAGATACAACAGCATCCTGTGCTCACAGAAAAGTACACACCAAGATTTATGTTTAATTTGGCATGTAATTAGAAAAACTGATCAACCCTTTTCCAATGCAATCTATACAATTCAGCTGGCACTATACAACTGTACAAATGTATAGTCACCTAACATAAGGTTTGTTACAGAATAAGCATCACAGGCCTGTATAAAGCCTCATAACATATGCGTGTAGCATGTTCCAGAGCATTTTTCTAGCTAAAAAACCTACCCTATATATTAGCAATAAATTGAATACGTGTAGTCTTTCTAATTTTAGTCTTCCTGATTTCTTGTGAAAGGTATGGATGCTTCCCAGAAGTGTGAGTCAGCTCAAAACAACTAATAGCACAAGTTTACATGATCCAAACCTTGTCAGAATCCTGACTTTCAGTTTCTCAAGTAATGCTGCAAAATGAAGTATGTTGAAAACTTGCTTAAGCTGTTTGTAGTGTAAAAGGAAGTGTTGTCTCGCTACCAGGACACTTTCCAAATACATGTTCTACTTCAGCAGTAGCTGAAAACGTAGCTGATTTTTCTGTGCAGGCCCCACATTGTCCGCGATTTGCTTCTAAAATAATGCTGCTTCTAAAATAATGCCAGGAGAAGCTAAATGAGGTTTATCCAAATACGTTGATGACTTCTAACCCATTACAGGCAATGCTACTGGTTCTGAATAAGGTTCCAGTTTGTCTAGTTTCTTGTCATTGCTCACTACTGTAAGTAGTGTTTCTGACATAGGTGTGACCGCATCCCTCAAGACGTTCAGAACTAGAGTTGTATTTTGTTAAATCTTTTGCGAAGACAAATTATGTGCCCATTTTTTTTTTGTGGCGGAGTACTCCCTATGCTAGTTTATGAAGACAAGCCTTATGTGAGAAGAGACAGTCATATCCTTGTGTGAGGAATCAACATCCTGTGATGAGAGGAATGTAATTATTTTGCATATAATACATACATTAAATATTTAATGATTTGAAGGACAAGTGGAAAGACGAAGAATGTAATTTTTGTGTTATGATTATGTTTTCTTGACCATACATATCAGTCTGAAAATATCTGAAGCTAGATTCAGAATTTCTACTTCACATAGGAAGGCAGATTTAAACACATTAAGCAGGCAGGTTTAATTGTTACTGAAGTACAGGTGAGTCCCATCCTGGGAGTTTTTTTATGAAGGGTAATATTAACTAATCTCTCATCCCAATTAATCTTTTATTTATATATTACAAGGATGCAAACCTTTATTCTCTGCTGCCAGAAAAAGAGAAAGCATCAAACAAACCAAAATGCTGTGTAAGCAAAACACTGCAGTGTGTGTTTTTGCGATCCCTCCCCTTGGACAAGACAGATACAAAGACCACCAAACTTATGGCAGATGACAGTAACATTACTCACTTGGGGGTCAGGTGCTGCAGCTACACTGAGATGACAGAGTTTCTCAGTCACACGGTTACTACTAGTCATACGAGCAGGATTGCACCTGCCAAGCTAGCCAGCACTACCAAGGAGAGGGAGATTGAGCAGGAAGGGACTGAAGTCTTTTAAAGCTCACCCTCCTGTTAAATACATACTTTCCATAATACATTCCTGGAAGGTTTTTAGATACTATAGCAACAAGTGAGTTAGACTAGAATACCTTACAAATCTTTGGTTATTAATACCTTTTGAAAGCAAATGTGTAATACTAACAAATCAAAATAGGAGCCCTTGACCTGTGTTTTGTTCTCACTTAGCAGTGGTGCATAAGACTAAATAAAACACTGGAGAAGCAGGCTTAGTATGTATGTATCCATATTTTGTCTCTTTGCACCCCTGTCTCCTCCTTTTCAATAATGACCAGGGCTAGGCTGAAACTGGATGGGAAATCCATGTTGCAAAGAAGTGATGCAAAAATATAATTTAAAAATCAGTTTGTTAGATTTGGAAGCTGGAGGGCATTAGACAGAAACAGCCTGAAGAGAGTCAGAAAGAGAGGGAGGTTGTCTTTAACACAAGTAAGGATTTGGGAACTTTCCTGTTAACATCTATGTTTAATGTGGTCTTCCAGAAGTATTCCTGAGGCTAAACTTATCCTCCAATGGTAACAGCAACCATGTATTCTAGTAATTTGTGCTGAATAGGGATTCAGCTATGCAGAGAGTGCAAGGTGCGTGTGAGAGTTCAGACACAGCATAAAGCTTGTGCAGGGCTATGTCCTGTTGAAGATCAGAGTAGCCTGTTTTCTTTGTTCCAGTGCTGTTAGTGGCTGCAAAGAGGTAAAAAGTAACATGAAAATATATACATTGTGCATCAGTGTATCTCCAGTGGTGCAGGTAAACTGCCAGTCCAAGATCTTTTTCACAGAGGAGTGTTATAGCCTCTTTTGCCTTGAGTAAATTAATTTTTGTTTGGGCTATAAAGTTACAAAATCGTGCATGCCAGTGTTATGAAAGAAACATTCCTGCTGTCTGGAGATCATGTTTGGAGAACCATTATACTATAGGAGGTTCACTCCACACAAGTATTTCTCAGGGAGATTTCAAACCAACCTGTACTCTTTGTTTGTGCCCATAATAAAGTAATTAAAATCAATTAATATGCAGAAAAAAGAGAAGCAATAGAAGGCTGTGGTTCTGCATTAAGTAGTATAAAATCTGTGCATGCCGGATTTCCTGGCAGTAAAAATTTGATCTGTATTGGCGTGAGCACACGGCTGCATTTTTATCAAATCCGCCAGAGCATATGTTAGGGTGTTTATTCAGATTTTATGCCAGCTTTCTGTCAGTTGAGGAGGATAAATTGTGCCTGATCCAGCATAAAGTTAGAGTGATACAAACAGACAGTATCTTATCTGATAGGAACTCTCCTGGGACAAAATTATTTCTTCGACCTGTTTGCTGTCTCACAGAATGATGGCCTACCACCCTAATATGCTGTAAACCCTACATAGTCCTTAGACAAATCTTTTTCAAGTCGGAGCATGTCTGTATCTGATTAGCTGTAAGTAGACTGGCAATTTTTTCCTCAAAGGGAAAAAACGGAAGAGTCACAGATTAAAATTGTACTTTACACCTTAGCCAAATACAGAAATGTTTCAGAATATGATTTGTGTAGAAATCTCAAGTGTACTCATGTACATGTAAATAATGAGATGGGAAAAAAATGAGTCATAATGATAATTAGGAACATAATTATTTAAATTATAGGGTTAGTTTCAGGCCCATATTATGAAAAAGAGAAGATTTGATTTTGTGCTTCCCACCTTGTTTCTTTTAAATATGCAGCTGCTGTGTCATATTATGGATCCTTGGCATTTCATTCTGAAGATAAATTGGCTTGACACTGGTTACTGGAGGTGAAGATAGTAAACAAGAACATTACAGCATGAACCAGATGATTTTCGAGATTTCCTAAGTCAAAGAGCCAAATCCGTGAGTAGGTATACAGGTTTTACTAACTTTGATATAAAATTGGCTGAGACTATTTAAGATTTTTAAAAATTTTGTACATTGTCATTTAAATTGCATTAGAACTTATGAATTTGCTTTTGTCACTGCGGTGTTGTCTGTCTTACAGGGATTGTAACTGACTGCAATTCAACATTCAATGACAGTACTGCTTAACATTGCTTAGGCAACCCAGACTATTCATTTCTGCACCTGGACTGCAGTCTTTACTAGGCTAGTACAGCAATTTTTTGGGGTGCATTGTGAAGTAGCCCGTGGAACTGATTTAGCTGAAGAATAGCAGGGATTATGAAAGCTGGCACTGACACTTGATTTTTTTTTTCCTCCAAACTGTAGTGTATGAAAACAAATTGATCTGGGAACACCCCAAATTCAGAAATAATTCCTGTTATGCAGATCTTATTTAAGAGTTTGTAAAGCTGTAATCCCACTAAGACAGCACTTCGTGAGAATGCAGAAGTTCTTTTTT